>JAQGBT010005371.1:0-14442 GCA_034698585.1 Disparrhopalites patrizii
AAGGTTAGCCAAGAACCATTCACCAGTGCTCCTAAACTCAGTGAATATGTGCGTGATGCATTTGGGAAACAGGTCTCCGAACGAACAATCAGAAGAGTGTTGAATTCAAAAGGATTGCGAAGCCGAACACCTCGTCCAAAGCCTCTGATCTCAACGAAGAATCGCACTGCCCGATTGGCATTTGCGCGGGAGCATATTTCTAAGCCTCCGGAATTTTGGAATCATGTGTTGTGGTCGGATGAAACCAAAATAAAGATTTTTGGCTCAGATGGAAAGCAGAAAGTGTGGAGAAAATCGCGTGAAGCTTTCAAAGAGAAGAATATTCTCCCGACCGTCAAGCATGGAGGTGGTTCTGTATTGCTATGGGGGTCAATGTCCTCTTCCGGTGTTGGCAATTTACATTTTATTGACGATATCATGACTGGAAAATCGTATGTCAGTATTTTGGACGAGCATTTGCGGCCATCTGCTACGAAATTAGGATTGGGAAGGCGCTTTGTCTTTCAACAAGACAATGATCCGAAGCATACTTCGAAGATTGCAACGGATTATTTTAAGAAAAACAAAATAAAAATCCTTCCCTGGCCAGCGCAATCGCCCGACCTCAATCCCATCGAACATTTGTGGGAACAACTGAAAACAAAAGTACGTCAAACGCGCCCATCTAGCAAGCAGGAGTTAAAAACCCGAATTCGGGAGTTCTGGGAGGCATTTGACCCCGAGGTCACCCGCAAGCTTGTTGAATCTATCCCGCGACGCTTGGAAGCCGTAATCGCAGCAAATGGTGGAGCAACAAAATATTAAAATGTTCAAAAAATTATGTTTAACCCTAAACGACATTTATTTTTTTACCATGTTCCATCAATTTTGTCCGACTGTTTTGGTTTTAATCTATAATTAAATTAATGCACATCTTCCACGTGCTATTTATAATAACGAAAACTGCCTTAATGTACTTACTAAAGCATATCCTATAATTGTATGGCCATAAATCATACCTATTGTGCATGTTTAGTTAGAAAAATTGGGCTAAGTATTGGCCGCAAGTGGTGTTCCAACACTTCTGCCGCTAACTGTACATTTGATTCTTTGTATAAGAGGTCTCTTTATAACAACTGCTCTCTGCAACAACATTATATTTCCAGCCCTTCGAACATATAAGTTTACATATATTTAGTGTTCTATATAACAACTTCCCCCTGTAACAAATTCTTTTCGGAGTTATATAGAGACGCTACTGTAATAGGCAATTATTAAAAGTAAATGTGCATTACAGAACAGCATCCTAAATAATTATAGCATCCTTGCTATGTCTGAACAAACATTTCTTCAAAATCAAAAATATATTATTTTCTCTCTGTGACCATGAAATAACGCGCAGTTATGGTTCAAATTTTTCAATGATTTAAACGGGCCTTCCTTATGCGAATAAACTGAAGCATATACAGAATAGCGAATACAAAACATAGCGTCAAAGCAAACATTCCAGGAAATTCTAAGTTTGCCTGCGCCAAGCAAAATTTCTGTGCCTCCGCAATCTCATGTACAATGGATATTCGAGACCTCAAATTTACCATGGGTTATATCCACCTCATATCCAAAGTTGGCCTCTTGCCTATTCACGTGAACAGAAAGTTGGGAGAGATCAAATTGTTGGAACGCGGAATAAATGTCATCTTGCAAAGTATTCTCCGAGGAATTTCATTCCTCCATATTATTTTCGTCTGGCTTAACCTTGCACGCGTTTGGATCAACAAAACAATGCTCAATCCCTTCTCCATCATGTTGCACTTCATCATCTCCATCGCTTTTCCCATGGCCATTTTCATCGTCTGGAAAGCATTAACGGACGAAGGGCAACTGACGGATAAAATCCTGCAAGATTCAATTTCAACTGGTGCAGGTACGCTTTTGCGTAAGACGAATGTACAGGATGGCAACTAGCGATTGTACTCCCACTAGCACCGTGATCTATAGTAATGCTGTAAAATGGCAATAGGAGAAATCTAATGCAGAATTTTATTTGCATGCAGAAAAAAATTTAGTTTTCAAATCCAATCAAGATTACAAAAATTATGCCTGTTTTTCAAAAAACAAAAGTTTAAAAAAATGCAATTTTTGGCCAGCTAGATTTTTTCTTTCCGCCTTCAAAAATAAAAATGTTCTGTTCCTCCACTATCACAAAGCAGGAAAAGCGTTAATCCTACGCAGAATTTTATTGCGGATCTAAGCAAAAATCCACATTTAAATCAAACAAGAAATCACTAAGTTATGACGATTTTCCTGCCTTAAGTTCAAAAAATTAAAATTTTCGAAAAATTTATCTTTTAATTAATACCTTTTATTAATACCTTTTATTTAATACCTTTTAATTTATTTTTAAAATTGCATGTTTCTGATACAAAATTGTATTGCAAAATAAATTTTATCCAGGTTGGATCAAAATTACAGAAGCTATGGCGGTTTTTCAAGAAAAAGTTTAAAAGTCTGTGATCTCTCTAATAACGTCAATTTATAGCTGGCCAAAAATTGAATTTGTTAACTTTGTTTTGAAAAACAGACATAGCTTTTATAATTTTGGTCGGATTTGGAAACAAAATTTTCTTCGGCATGCACAATAAAATTTTACATTTGATTTCTCCTATTGCCATTTTGCAGCATTGCTAGATCATGGTGCCAGGAAGGGTATAATCGTCAGTTGGCACCTTATACTTATTACGATATATGTAGCTCATTCATGCCCATTGCCCATTGATCTTATTCATATTTGAAATACTATTTAAAACCAGGGAAGCCAACCCAAAAGTCAATTTGGAAACACACGCTACAGGAATTATACGCCAAGATGGTGCCACTGGCTTCCTTGGCGATGTCCTGCTTTTACCATTGCTTGTACCTAACGAATCCAACGAATGCTGTGTACATCAGCGGCGCCTTGGACATGCAAAGTAACAGTGTTCTGGACTACATCCTCTTTAGCTCCTTGGAATCCGCATTTTATGCACTTCATATTCATGCCTTTGTCTTCATTCTCTTTGTGGAAACAGTTGCCTTACTTGGTATTCAAAAGGCATTCGAACATTTGATGGTGTCTCTCTTGAGGTAAATATTGACTTTGGTGCAGCTTGTGAAGTACATATGTCTTAATGAAATCGGGTTACTACTGACTTGGGATATTATGCATATATAGGCATCAAGAGGAACCCAAATTGCTGATGACGCTGGTGAAGCACCTCAGAACGTGTCGTCGAATCCAGATGCAAATAATCCGTTTCAATATCGTTTTTTCGCAGTGCATTTTCACCAGAAAGGAAGTTCTGCTCGTTTCGACGGTGGGTGTGGGGGCGGTGTCATTTCATTCTTACCAAACACGTCCACTGCCTTCCATGATATTCTTCCTCTGTGGAATCACCTTCACCCTAATGTACGTCATCCTCTACGACAAGGCCTTTGCCTTTCCCGGACGTATGAAGGATGCGAAGCGGGAAATCCGGTGTCAAACGCATTTGATGTCGCGTAAATGTGAGAAGAAATTTATTGTCAAGGGCGCTACTTCGATTGGACAAACGGCGGTGTTGGTTGGAGGATTTCGCACTTTGGAAAGAACTTCTACCCCAGATTTCATACATTTTATAGCCGTAAATCTGGTCAATACTCTTGTCGGATTTCGGAGGGGGGAGCTGAGTGTTTAAATGGGGAGAAATGTGCTGAAAGCAAATGGACAATGAAATCCGAATAAATATGAATTCAAATTCGAATTAAAATACGTGTTTTTCCTAATTATGAATGCAAATTTGAATTTCGGATATATATAAAATATAAATTCTGACTCCAATACAATTTAAAATCAAATATTCAAACATGTACAAACACGTATTGAAATACATTTCGAATTTCGAATACTTTTAAAGCTTTATTTGTACATAATGCAATCCGGAAAAATTTGTAGCTGAAAATAAACTTAAAATCAATACTCAATACACACAAGTATAAATTGATTCCGCAACTCGGATTAAAAAATCGATGTTTTTACAAACGAAATAGTTATATTACTGCCAATTGAAAAAATCATCGTTACAATATCTTGATTTTGTGGAAAAAACTTGCCCGAAGGCGGGAATTAGCAACATAATGAAGGAATTTTCGAATATCAATAAAGTATCGGAATCCAAATGTCAACATTTCCACACGAATTTGAATTTCGAATGTATTTGTAATTTTAAATTCTAATTAAAACATTTTTATGAAGAAAATATGGGTACTTATTCCGATTAAAAAACTGAAAAACATTAATATAATTCCGATTTGAACTCGAATACCGATTCGGATGGCATACCTTGGTTGGAAGTAAACATGTGTTTTCTATAGTTTGAAATGTTTCCTGTACCAATTTCATTCCGACTAATTTAAATTGACAGCAATTTCGAATTGCTGTTGAATCTATACAGTAGTAGACTCTCGCTATAACAACCATAAAGGAAAGGGTAAAATAGGTTGTTATATGGAACATTTAATATACACACTACGTATATTAAGGGCGAAAAAATAATGTTGTTATAGAGTAAAGTTGTTTTAAGGAGAGATATTATATAGAGAGATTCCCCTGTAGTATTGATTTGACCTTCAATTTTTGGTTCGAATAGAATATATAGTAGAATTTAATGATGTATTTATCATCGTTTATTCACGACAATATTAATATTTCCACAATTCTCTGAATATTTCCGCTTACAATGTACGTATGTACATGAATAAATCGGTTAGAAATAAATATATGCTCACAAGATAAATGCACAAAATTAAAGCCTTCTCTGAATAGATGCCAGTCCTCGATGATTATAATTGTTTTTTTAAGTATATAATAATAATAATAATAATTTATTCAGTCGATATGGCATCAGCCCTTACAACTCTTAATTTTAACTTTGCTTACATTCTTACAAGTATAAATTAGAGAAACGTTTTATATTTTTAACATATAAATTATTCAATTTCACAGACATTTATTAGGTCATAATAAACTTTTCTTATTTTCAATGCGTTTTTCAAAAAAATTAAAATGTTCAAAGAGAAATTCTCGTCAAAATCATCACCAAATAAGCGCGATAAAAAATTATCTCTTGTTACAGTTGCGTGTATCAAAGCAGGAATATATTCCTTTCTGATTCCTGAGTAATGTGGGCATTTGCACATAATATGGTAATGATCTTCATAGTCTCTGTTAGATTACATTATTCACATATGGTAGCGGCACCATCGGTTTTCCATATCTTGTGTATTCCATTAAGGTTGACAACATTTGTTATTGTTACTCTTGGAAATCCAATCCGGATATTTTGAAGGAGCCTTACGGTGTTCCATTTTAATTTTAAGCAGTAATGTATACTTGCCCCAATGTGGGTCTTAATTTGTCTGAGATTAGCGAATCTAGGATCGCCTTGCAGCGCCTTTACATCGTTATTAATTGTGTATTGACACTACCGAGCTACTAGCTTTTTATAATAGTTCTTAATGTATGTCGCATTAAATTTATCCAATTCAGAATTTAAATCCGCTTCCTTAAATAGTTCTACTACTTTTTCGTACCAGTTAAACGTTTTACAAATGTTTCGGCGTTTTAATTCATAAAAGCAGTTATTCGTGATTTTGGTTTCTTCTCTGGAGTGTACACATTTGTACAGAAATTGAATAACAGCCTTAAACAACATACGTTTAATGTTAGTTGCACCTGTCTCTAATCTTAAAATGTAATGAAATGGTTTAAGTGCTTAAAAATACTAAGTTGTCTGATTTTTTTTAAGTATATACATGATACCCCCTTCCTCGCGGTAGCGTTTACAAGTGAGGCCGTCGACCTCTCCGTCCGCGCCCTCGGAATCGCCTTCTTTCTCCCTGGGACGAATTGCTACTGCCCGAGTGTGATCCATGAGTTTCGATTGGGACACGACTCCTGGAATGATGACCTCTTCTGGAGCTACTGTGACCCCCCGACGACCGTTGATGTGACTCGGTCGGTCTAGTGAAAACGGAATCATCTGACCCGCCAATATATATCTCTGTGGATTGTGACGAGCCCGGTGAAGGAGGCGGACTATTCGATGCTGTTAATACTGGATAGAGGACATGGTAGACTGGAACCATAACAGTCCTAGATTGTCTCTTTCCCCGGAATTTCTTGGCAAAGATTTTCCTGAAAGTAATTTACAAAACGTTAGATATTACTTACTAAATTTCTCCGCCTATAAAATTATGTGTATAAATAAATAGCATGTATGAATAAATAAATGTACCTATTTGTATTCATCTATTTGGTATTTATATAACAATAAGACAATTCTTGACATAAAAAGTATGAAATTACAAATTTCGTTGGAAATTGTTTTTTGCTTCGAAATTATTTTCAGATCCGCAATAAAATTTCATCAATTCTTCCATTTTTTTCATTTACCCACAGCGTGAGGTATCTCTTGCCCAAAGCCTATTTCGTCCTATGATCGCTTTAGTATGCTATATATTATTAATTATGCTCTAGTATATACAGTGGACTCTCTCAATAACAGCTCTCCTTATAACAACTTTTATACATAATAACTACTTTATTTTTCATCCCTTTGTATATGTAGTGTACATATCAAATGTTCCATGTAACAACATTTGCATGTAACAACTACATACTTTTGTCCTTCCCTTCATGCTTGTTGTAGCGAGTCCAGTTTTAAGATACTTAAGTATATAGATAAATAAAACCGCAAACACGGACTTACCCAATTCGTTTGTAAATATAATCCATGAGATAATTCTGGGTGCGTAAAAAGTGTACCAAAGTGTCGCTCAGTCGATTTAGACGCTGTGAGTTTAAATCTGTCCAGTCCGTACACCACTGGCATAGAGACAGCCATCTGGGAATAAAATACGTACGTTCAATTGCGAGAAAAAATACAAAACATTTTTGGCAAATTACTAATGTGTAATTAAAATACGCGTTTAATATATGTACAATGTCTACAATGTGCCCATTCTTGACTGCAAAAGCGATGTATTGGAAACCGTAAAGGTAATATTGACACTTACGTCAGGTTTAAATAGCTCTTTGAAGTCGTTTTTGCAACTACGAATACGTGAACTTAATGAAATCGATCCTTATAAGTGCATCAATATGTTGAACATTATTTTGAATGAGAATCCATTAAACAATCTTACGTTCGCTGTAATTCCTCTAATTTTGCTTCGCCATCGAAGTTCCCTGCCTCATGGTCAGTTTCCAAGGAATCTTCCTCAGAATCCAACTCCGGTGGATCTCGGCCCCTTGAGCGCCATCTGCCGGAACGAGATTTCCTAGACGGGGGAACTTCCAGTACCTCCAGACATTCCAGGGATGCGAGGAAGCCCTTCGCCAAGCGGATTTCAGTTTGACAGTAAAATAAAGCATCAATCCACAGCTGCTGCCTTTGGTCTTCCGTGAAACTCGTGTTTTCCTTGACACGCAAAAGCTCCATCACTATCCCGGGGACCTTCAAAGCGTATTTTTGGGGTAAACTCTTGCTAAATGCAAACAATTTCCAATGTTGAAGGGCAAAGGTAAGGGCGTACTCCTGTGGCTTCACCACGAGCGCAGCCAGAGGCTCCCGGATGGCAACGAGGACGTCGGTTTCAAAAGGGGCTACGGGTGGGACCAGCTCCCGCCGAAGCTGTCCCATTTTCGTGGATTCGTTGTGGAGAATAATGGAGATGTTGGGTTCGAGATTCAAAACGGGTTTATTGAGGATATTTTCCATCCATATCAGGGCGTTGTCTCCCCGTAGGCGAAGAGAGTTTCGTTCGAAGGGGTCGTCAGGGCGAATGTCGTACAATTCAAACTCGCTGGGTGCGACTCTCTGCATTTGCTTCCCAACTACCCCACGACTTTCAATGTTGACGTCGAGCATGGTTTGAAGCCACATGTGGACCATATCACAGAATTTCCTAAATGTAGGTACAGAAAGATACATAACGTTCATTTTGTCTTCGCAGATTACATTAATTTCGAAAAATCCGTAAAATTAGCGTACTTTCGTATTTAAAATACATGCATTTGAAATGTGTTTAAAATACATTTTTGTATTTTGTAATTGTATTTTCAATTAAAGGTATTTTATACATGTATTTTGTAATGTGTATTAAAATACAAGGGATTTTTCGGAAGCATTTTGCTGTAATTTGTAACTTTAAAGTGCATTAAGGGGAAATAGAATTTGTAATTTTTTGATTGTGTTCGAAAACACAAATGAACTCATGTGATACATATTTGAAGTACATTCGTTTGTATTTTGTATTTAAAACACGTATTTTAGTTGCAATTATTTGTATTTTGTATTTAAAACACGTATTTTAATTGCAATTATCTGTAATTTGTAATTAAAAATCGTATATATAAATTCATTACTAACTATATTAATGTATTTTGTAAATTGTATGTATTTTGTGTTCGACTCAAAATTCAATTGTATTTTGTAAGTTGTAATTAAATACTTGGGTAGCAGCCGAATGTAATTGATAATTTGTAATTAAAATCTCCGAGTGTGTATTTGTATTTTGTAATTAGTATTTGGAACTGAAGTATTTTGGCCATCTCTGATTTTTGTACGGAAACAGGAAGAAAAATTTTCCGGGCCAGGAAATTTTTTTTTTACAACTATGGCGTCTGTAACTTGTTAGAATGTCTGAGGGAAATATTGGAATAAGTCACCCATTTTTGAATAAGTCACATGAGGCCAATATTTATTACATTGCCAATTGTTGAGATGAGTGCGCAACACTTTATCCCAACTATTTTTTGCTCATTTTTTAAAGGTCTCTGCTACAGTCGAACCTCTCTATAACGGTTCCTCTTAAATCAGCATATCCCCCGTTATAACGAAAAACCGTTATAGAGAACAGAAATATCTATGTTAGCAATTGGAGAAAGTTTTTGAGGGAACCATTTTCAGCCACCGGTATTGAGAGAAAACCGTTATAAGGGAGCCCGTTATAGAGAGGTTCGACTGTACTGCTATAATTTTGGTCAAATATACCTGGAATGATGATGCTGAGTGGGGACCGGACTGCTTTTTTCCCATCCCAATTTAGTAAAATGCCAGGACCCATACATAATTTCAACAACAGTCATGCCAAAGCTCCAGTAGTCGACTTTATAATTTGGCCTATACAGTTTATAAATCAGATTTTTTTAAAATTGTATCACTTCATAATCTATACATTTCGGTGAAGCATATAAATTAATTATCTCCACGCAGCCTTAATACAGAAAGTTATCATCAGCAGTTCACATACATTTAGAATTAAAGATGTACTCTGGCAGTGAAAAAAATTAGCATGTAGAATTTTTTTAGGTTATTTATTTAGGTTTATCTAAACTTAAAAAAAAATCGAACTATGTATGTAATTCCAATTAGATTTCTGTAACTGAAACTAAACATTTCTATTAAAATGAAGGTATTTTTTAACTTTATTTCTAACCAAATCGCTTTAATTATAGTTTATGGTTAATTGAGTATAAAACAAAAACATTGAATATCAAATTCTTACAAATTCGCGAAATAATAATAGGTATACTTCTGCAAATTTTAGGATGTTCCTATGCGTATGAAGAGTAGTTGCAAAACGGTTCAAGACCAAAATTTTAAAAATGATTTTTTTTTCACAAAATGGGTTTGGGCTTTAAAGGCTTTGTTTTGTTACCCTTTTGAAGGAAACATTTCAGAAAAAACTACAGTGGAGTCTCAATATAACAGCGTTGAAGAGAAGGGCGACAAATATTGTTGCAGGGGAAAGTTGTTATATATAGAACATTAAATATATACTTACATGTACGAGGAGCTGGAAAAATAATGTTGTTACAGAGAACTGTTGTTATAAAGAGACTTGTTATAGAAAGACTCCACTGTACAAACTTTAGGATATCGATATGTATGTATATTATAATATAAATATGTGCATATATAGAAAATACTTTTTCATCTTCCCTAAAAACTTCGCCAAATGGACTTATTCCGTGTGTGAAAAACAGTGGAATCTCTCTATAACGACACTGAAGGGTAGGGAAAAAATATTGTTACTGGGAAATGTGGTTTTACTGAACATAAAATATGTACTTTACATGTACGAAGGGTGGAAAAAATAATGCTGTTATACCGAAATGTTGTTATAAAGAGACTTCTTGTAGAGAGACTCCACTGTATAGTCTTCATACATATATGTAGGTTAAATGTGCGAGCTTACTTTCGCGAGTACATCATCTCAGGTGCCATGTAACTATCCGTGCCCACGAGGGAGGAGAAGGACTTATCTATTTTAGGAAGGTCCTTAGAAAGGCCCAAATCTCCCAGTTTGTACGTCACCTGCAAACATGAAGGACGTTCCATATTTTAATGTCAAACACATTAAGACCATAGCTCTTTTTGGCATTCAAAAAGAGACAATGACATATAAAGTCTTTTGGGGATACTGTGCATATTGCAATATTTTTATATGCAATTAATGGGAAAATTACAGTCGACTCTCGCTATAACAGCACCCTATAAAGCATCAAATTTTGCTTGTTATATAGCGAAAAACTGTTATATATAGAGAACAGACATTTCTATGTTAACAAATGAAACAAGTTTTTGAGGGGAGCATTATTTGCTGCGGTTATAACGACAGTACTGTTATACAGGGGACTGTTATAGAGAGAGTCGACTGTACGTTCTTACCAAGCCCTGAAATGCAGAATGGATCAAAATATTCTCGGGCTTGATATCCCGATGAATGACATTGTGCGTATGAAGGTAAGTCAGGGCATGGGAAATGTCATGGAGGATCCCCCGAACCACCTCCTCGGGCAGACCACTCAGATTCTCTGGCTTGCCAAGTAACCTCCGGACATCACCCCGATTGCAATATTCCATGCACAGAATGGGTCTGGACAGATAGACAAATTCCCGGCCGTCCTCCAAGAAGGATTTACCCTCCTGCTCAATGGCTTGGCTCAGCTCCGACGGAATCCTTTTAGCCTTGACGATGTTTCGGTGCTCCAAACTGCCCAATCTTTTGACCTCTTCCAAGCATTTCCCGGCGTATTCTTCGGGCCATTCCGAAGATCGTCTGGAAGATATTTGGGGGTTGATGAAAAATCGTTTGATGGCTGCAAATTGTTACAAAAAAAGGGAAATGTTTGAATCAAATCCTTAATACAGTGGAGTCTCTCTATAACAACTCTCTTTATAATAACATTTCTCTATAACAACATTATTTTTGCCGCCCTTTGTACATGTAAAAAGGTAAATGGTACATATTTAATGTTCTATATATAACAAATTTTCCCATTAATAATATTTTCTCCTTCCCTTCAGTGTTGTTATAGAGAGACTCCACTGTATAAGTCCATCATTCACATATTCATAAGATTTACCCAGGGTTTCCCGCGATTTTGAATGCACCCATTTGGACACTACCCCGAAACCACCCCGGGAGAGAGGGCGTCGATCTTTTGCCCAATGCCCGTCTCCTTCTCCACTGGCTAAATTGTTCACAGCACTTGTCCTTGGTACAAATTCACAATTATTCACAATGTCACTGGATACGCCATCCATGTTTTAGCAATCTAAATATAATATTAAATGCATTATCACCGTTGCGGCAATACACAATACACAATCACTGGAGTGCAAATTTGCTGCATAGAAACTTGCAATACAATACTAAAACATTGCCTGTATAAATTCTAACAATGGTCCTTGTATAAATTTAAAAAACATGCCCAAATTTTAAAGCTTGAGATTTGGTTTTATTCAAACTTCATAGTTTACAGTTTTAGATAAAATTTAAGGATAAATTGCAAAAATAACCGCAGGAAAATCACAAATTTATTGGAGAAAAAAAAAAACCATCCGTGTCAAATTGTTTATCGCTTCTACATTGCAACTTGTAAGTGCTAAAGGGCAGAAATGAAAGGTAAAGGATGAACTGCAAGTTGCATATGAAAAAGGATGGGGCAAGACATCCATTGACAATAAGGAATACACATATTGTTGAAAGACTGCGTGTTGAGTCTTGTGCAACACAGCTGACTTATTTGCCTCGGGGCATCACAGTAGTTGTACAGGTGAGTCAAGGGAAAAATAACAAAAGGTTTTATATTCTAAACTTCAAATTTCCCTGCACAAGTCAAAGTTGGTCTACAATGTGGGGAGAATTATAGCATTATATATATTTCTGCTTTTACCCAACAAATTGTATTCTGAAGTGAATCCGACGTGCTATTTCCATATCATCCTGCATACTTTACTATAAGTAGCGTGGGTTAAATATCCAGCCCGAACTTCTTATGCAAAACTGCCAGTGGAAACTTTGCATTCCTAATTCAATAGGAACATATTATTAATTTTTTTCGTCACGTTTTCACCTGGAAATAGCATTTTGCTGGCAAAATACATGGCATGCGATTTGGTCCTGCAACACACTTGCAAAGGGTATGCAGTTTCATTGTTGTCATTTACAAGTATAAAGGAAAATTTCCAGGCAGCAATTATTGTTATTTAGCCTCCTTTTTCCTTGTTATTTGTGACACATAGAAAGGGCTAATTATGGATTGTCTTCATATTTCACTTTCTGCTCTTACACCGCACATCCCCAAATTTTCCTGTCCCTTTTTTCCATGTTTTTTTCCCACACTGGAAGTTTCTATCAAATTTCATAAGGGGCATAACACGCGTGTTTACATCCTGAAATTTTCCACCGAATAATCAATTCCTTAAAATTGTCTATAAATACCAACGCGAGAGAATTTAATTCCAAAATCAGTCTCCAACAAGCGGTCACACTGAAACATTCGAATATACTTTGGATCAAACAGTTTTTAAGTTTTAGCGAATTATTTCTCGAACGTTTAACCATCACAAAATGAAGCAGGTAAAGGAGTATTTTTTAAATCGGGTTTCAAAAGTTGTGCGCAAATATTAATGGCGATTTTTATTAATTGAAGGTTATTAACAAGTTTTGTCAAATATTTGAATTCATTCTAGAACTAATTTTTTTTTACATTTTAGTTCCGTGTTTTATTCCTGGTGATTGTCATCGTCTCCATAATTCAGTGGGTGTCCTGCGCGTTTACGGCGCTGGAGCTCAAGGGAGATTTGCTCCACCCCAATGAAACTTTGCCCGTTTGGGGAAACTACAGGTTAACGCTTTAGACTATAGCATATATACCTATACATAATACGCATATTTTCCTCATGAAAGGTGCAAATTTTATATTGTTTTGATTGATTGTTCAGAACCATGCACAGGCAAAAACGAGCATGGAACGCCTGGGGCAAAGTGGACACTCCGCACTACGGCAGATTTGGATAAATGGACGACTGGAATTACATATGTGTGGTTATTATAGCAAGTATTGGTAAATGTTGTCCTGCATCTTCCTTCAAGGGATACATTATCTGTACCACACAATCTGTATAAATGAATTCCATAAATTGGATTTATGTACCGAGAATATACTGATTGCGCGTTAGAGAAATCAATATCTGACGTGTGCAAATGTGTGCGCACGAAGGAAAGTTCTACATGCGCGAACGAGTTACAGCTATAGCTTATCATTGTGTGAACAGTGGAGTCTCGTTATAACAGCACCCAACGGAACCAGAAATTTTGCTGTTATAACGAAATTTTTGGCTAATATAGTTACTGTTATGGGAAGCAAATTAGATTGCTTTCTATGTACCAGCGGCGGTGATTTCTAGACGGTAGAACTATTTTTTAGCGTTATGCTGCTATAGAAAATGTTGTTATAAAGGAACTCCACTGTATACATTTTTATTGGATCAACTGAATTAGTAGGCAAATAGTTTTGCATTTGTTGGTAATGAAAATCTGTATCAAGTTACGTAGTAGTGATATTTTACCACAACATGCTTTTCCTTCTAATAGTGCGTCGCATGTGTGGTTATTCGTTACCACAAAATTGAACGGAAATAAAGAATTTGTACATTTTTGCCAAATACGAAATAATCCACCACCAACTATTCTTGTCGCATTAATGGATTAAAAGCTGGATTTACATTCTGATTCGCGGAAAATCAGCATTTTGTGAGTTCTTACGCCTTCATATGTTTCCCATACATATACACTTTATGTATACAGCAGAGTCTCGTTATAACAGCATGTTCATTTTAGCATCAGCAAATTGACAGCAGCTTGCGTATGGAATCCATAATAAATGTGTTCTCTATAACAGCATTCATTTTATTACAGCAACATTTTGGGTTTCGTTGGATACTGGTATGAGACTCCACTATAGAGACGCAGTATATAATTGAGGGACAGTATGACAATGTACATATGTAGGCGTAATACAGTCAATTCTCTCTATAACGGACCTCCTTATAACGGTTTTCGCACTATAACGTTGTTCACAAACCCCCCGAG
>JAQGBT010005372.1:0-14438 GCA_034698585.1 Disparrhopalites patrizii
GGCGAGGGCGAGGGCGAGGGCGAGGGCGAGGGCGAGGGCGAGGGCGAGGGCGAGGGCGAGGAGATTTGTGAGGGTGCCCACGTTGACGCTCGTCTCGCTTCATATCTACCGCAGCCACCATTGACTTTGATTTCTTTTATTCCTTTCCCCCCCGCCCGCCATGTACATTTTGGGCCTGTCTTTTCAAACTGGACCAGTCACCCTCTGACCCATTCAATCCCATGTCCAGCCTCCGAAACATCAAGCCTCCACCACCAGCCCCAACAGCCTGCTTCCCGCTGATAGAAAACTTCGGATGATGGCCATAGTAATAACGGAGCCAGAACAATGTCAACTACAAAGACTCAATTTCAAAGAGGGAACAAAGAGAAAAGGCGGGAAAGGTGCAGAATGCGAATGTTGAGCAAAAGTAGCAGGCTGATCGCTGATCAAACAGTTCCAAAATATTCTCTCAAAACACAAACTAAAAAAGTTAAAGTACCTACATATGTATGTACTGCTATGGAATAAAAAATAGCGCGAGGACAGCGGAAAGGAACAAGAGCAAGGAGAAGGAACAGAGAGCAGAAAGGAAGAAAGTGCGAGAAGCTGGAGAAAAAAGTCCAGTGGAAAGGAAGAAAGGATAAAAGGGAGACAAATGTGGGAGAGGAAATTGGAGAGAAGAAGGGCAAGTGTCAAGAGAGGCGCGGGGGGCAGGGACAAATGTTTTGAGACCCAATTCGCACAGCCAATTAAATTATGCGGAGAGATTGTGCTCATTTTCTAAAATATGTGCTTAGGGTTTACAGGGAAATATATATTTAATCATTTTGTGCCAAAGATTAGGCTGCCTACTGCCCTCCGCTCAAATAAAAAGAGCTCTGTATTGTGAAATGTGCGAGTCGAGAATGGAAACATTCAAAAGCATACACAAAGCATATGTGTGGTTACTCCGCATTTTGCTCTACACGATTGGCCACTAATAATGAAATGATGGATGATGCTCACACAAAAGGGTAAAGTATCGGAACATCTCCCCTCTTTTGACTACTTATTATATTAGTGGATCTGGAGGAACAATGGGTTGCTGGGGCCAAAAAAAGTACATCTCCGGTCCATATTAATAACCCCGTCGCACTCCCACATATAAAGGCTTGTCATTTGCAGGGATTCTCCCTGCGGGTAGAAAAAAAACAGAAAGAACAGACGCATGGGAGAGGAGCAAAAACATATCACATTGTTTTTGCTCAATTGTTTCTCTATAAATCTCCCGAGCTTTTTGTCTCTATCTCACTCCCAACTATGGATGAATGTCCTAGGGATTTGCCAAAAACGTTTTGCAGAGAAACCAGAATTCCCCTGAGAATTGAGGGGGTTCGCAGTCAAAATGGAATTATTATAGATGATGGGTAGCGGGTGGATTTGCTCTCGGAAAGCCCGTAGAATTTACGTGCTCATTTGCCCGCACCAAGTCGTGCTCATCGAAAGCTACGAACAAAATTGCATATACAATACAGATACAGACACAAGGCGGATTTCGCGGATGCAAAAGGCTTCTTTACAGTCTGCTCATAGCTATTCTTCATCAATTACTTCTCATTTATACCTACCTTTCTACGCCAATCCAGAAATCCTTCTTTCTTTGTTCAGAAAAATATAGAATAAGACATTTTTCGCGCATGTAGCATGTACTATTATGTTCTGGCAACGCACCATTGTATGTATTATGTGCATACATTACGTAACTAAATATTATGCCGTCATCAGCTGAAATATCTTGCTACATCACCATTCACATCATGTCGTATTGTGCTAGTTTGGGAATATCATCATGGCAGTTTTTGTGATGTTTCTCCAATGTAGTCCACATCACTGTAAATTAAATATAAAAGGATGATAATAAAAAGGAGAGGATTTTTTGCACTTTGACCACTCGTGATGACGACGAAATTGGAAATGACAAGGAGGATTTCTCCCCCATTTCTTCAAGAGTTGGTTTGTACGTAAAAAAAAAGTTTAGGGGAAAGCACAAAGTGAATGCGTGGGAAGACGGAAAGACTTTAAAAAAGGACAAGCATCGAATACACATTGGATTTTTTTATAAGATTTATGGGATTTCTTTCTTTTGTAGATTCTCGTCTTCTGGACTTGAAGTTTTCCCTTGTCCTCCTGGACTTTTCTTCAGACCTCTCGTTTTATGTTGAAAACAGTAAAAAAAAAGGAAAGAACTATGGAGAGAAGAGAGAACTTTCAAAGTTGGATGTTGTTGTTTTTTCATCTCCAGTGACTTGTTCCCTTCATCTGGAATTCCTTCTTGCCTAAGAAGCCATCGATTGTTGGAGGATTTGGGAGGGGGTTATATGATTATTACTGCATATTAGTATTAGCTCCCAGGGTTGGAAGGAGTTGTGTAGCGGAAGGGTGGACAGGGAGGAGAACATTTTGGACAGGCGACGACAGTCTCTCTCACGCGTCTTTCAAGCAAAAAAGGATTTCTACGGGAGGGGGTCAGTATATCAAATACAATTTTTTTTACATCCCACTCACTCCTTTCCTTCTGTTGTTTTACGACTTAGCCCTTCCCACGTTTTCACTCCTTCACGAGTTTCTACGAAAACATCTTTCCTGGTACAGAGCTTTAAAATCATTCCCACATGTTTTTTCGAATAAAAGAACGGTTTTTATTTTTCACAAAAAACAACATTTTTACTATTAGTGTTATACCCATAGAACAGCAATTTGTGCGGATGGCTGTGCCACGTACTGGAAAGGAAATACACTTGGTTTTTGGAGCCTCTTAGATGGTCTTGGTCTCTACGGTGGGATTCCATTGTAGAGGTTTGCGGGATGTCCGCGTATTTTCGCGGTCCGCTGAGTTGTCGGTTTGGTGGAGAGCAGACTGGAGAGTTTGACCTACATTGCGCTCCAGTGGGTCCAGGTCAACCCGCTTTCTCCTCAGGACTCTCTTTCCAATGGGCACGGGGTCAGGATGTCGGTGGATGTCATTCAGCTTTGGGTCAAAGAAATCCGGGTCCAGGTAGTCGATGGGGGTTTCAGTGCATTCGAAATCGTCCAAACGACGATGTAGCCAATCATTTTCCACTTGAAGACGCTGAATCTGCAAATATTTCCCTGACACGTGTATACACATCCTTATGCATTACTATTATGTACGTATCCCTATTTTTATCTATGCACAATTGACGGGGATGCGGGTCCATTGGAGATTTTGAAAATGTTAGAGTACCCGGATCTTCAACATTTCATTGTAAGCTTTGGCCTCGGAGATGTCATCATTGATGTTCAGATCGTAGCCAAGCAGGTCACAAATGAACTCCGTCAAATTCTCGGAAGGGGGGAAAGGGTCCGCGTTGTACAGGCTCAGAAGAACCTTGGAGATGGCTGTGATGAAGCCCGTGGATTTCAAGTAGCTCAAGAATTGATACCGATTCGCTTCATGCTATCAAAATACATTCCATGAATATAGAGTGGCAAGAAGCATTTGTGTACGTATTATTATTATCAACGAAAATTTGGTCAATTATTCCATTTTGCTTTTCAGTGCCCACAACAAATGTTCAACAATTACCATATGAACACTGATTTGATGAAATAAACCGATTTTCAAACTTTTTGGACCACGCACATGCTCAGCTGTCTTCACTATGACAATAATTATTTGAAAGGAAGGATGATTTGTCCCCTTATTCCGCAGTTATTTGCAATGGTGACAGAGAAAGTGAGAAAAAAAGCTTGGACTCTTACGGCAGTCAAGCCTTCCACTGGCGTGTACTTTCTCTCCGTCTCCATGACCTTCTTGATCTTCTCCACGAGATCTTCTGGCGTGCGAATCTCGGTGCCATTGAAGGACGTGGCGGCGAATTTGTTCCCCAAATATGCTTGCAACTCCACGGGTAACTCTGCCTGGGTGATCATGACCTCTCCATGGTCCTCCTCCTCCTCACAGCTATCGTCATCACTGCTCACGGACCCCGCCGACTCGTCCGATGAGGACAAGGAAGTACCCAAGGAACCCAGGCTGGAGTTGGGAGTGCGGAGCGAAGACTTGTTCGAAGGAACAGAATAGTAGTCATCTTTTTCGGATGGGGCTATGGAAGGGTTGGGCGGGTTGGGAGGCGCCTCAAACACTGGTGGACCGCCCGAACCGGGAACCTTACGGCGACTCCGGCTCTTGCTCTTCAGCTTCTTCTTCGGCATCACCCGCTTCCCCTTCCCCTACACAATCCTTTGCAAATACACCTACCCAATTCCACCGGGCAGTTCGTCTTACAGGTATACAGGTCTATTCGTCTCCTTACAAGTCCCCAGGTATTCTCCTTGTCACGTTGTCACTCCTTATCATTTTTTCATAGATAATAAACAAGATTGAGAGGATTTAAAACTTCACAAGCCACACGCCACGCCACACCATGGCTCACGGGCGAAGTACAGCAAGTCAAGCTGGTCTCAAGTCAACATTTCTATGTAAATGTTCGTGATTCGTGATTATTGTAAGTTGTAAGTTCCAAGTTCTACCTATCTAGCTTCTAACTTTTAAAGTTTTAAATGTTTTAAAATAATTACAATTTACTCCACACACACTACGCAATAACGCAATACGCGTATAAGAAACAATAAACATCATTTTAAAACATGATCGACGTATTACATCTTTACATCTACATCTACATCATCATCACATCTCAATCTCAAGCTACGTGAACGAAGGCGGTCCAAAGAATCCGAAGCGAAGGCGGGCGGGGCGGAAAGCGAATGCATAACAAGATGCGTATTACCTACATATTGTGCATACTATGTCCAAATTACTACTACAATTATTAATAATTAAAGTCTGCCTTTGTGAAGCCACAACCTATACTTTACCAGTACCAGTAACCTTAGAAATAAAGGAAAATATATTTTTTATTTCCCCAAGCATTTGTGTTGCAAAATTAGCAGCGCTTTACTTTTACTTTAAAAAGCTACAGGTGAATGCAGTGGAGTACGGATTACGGATTAAGGATAGGATTAGGGATACGTTCCCTCTTTTAACGACGGTACTTTGTGAGTTGTGACTGTGACTGCTAGGAATACTTTTTCTGGTCCTATTAGACGGCGCAGTGCAGTGGCTTTCTTTTAAGACAATTTGAAAAAGAGGAATGGAAGGTTTCTTACAATAGAACACTTCTGTATCTCTCACCCTTCCCCATTCCCCGCTAATCTCTGCATTTTCACATTGTAAATCCTTAAATCCATTCTCTTTTTTTTGTCCTTGTCACCAATGCAAGGGTGTGTTTTTTTTTTTTTACCGTGAAAGACTTCTTTGCCTTCTCCTGCTATAGTTCTCACACGATCCCCCTGCATTATTTCTTGCCGTATTTTTTTTTCAATTGGGTGGATACATTGCCTTTTTTCGACTTCACTGTACTTTTCTTTGCGAGCGAAGACTGTTGGGGAAGAAAAAGAACTAGTCACCCGTCTTTTGTTGGAGTGTCTTTCAGGAATCGGTCTGTTTTGCCGTCAAACGGAAAGGAACTTTCTCCTTCTCGTCTTTGAGGAAATCCGCTTCCATTTCTCTCCGGTGTCTCTACGGACTCGGTCCTAAGATGTCCAATGTCCACTGTAGATGCAAGGCAATGTATGTAATAGGAAGACAAATACCTGGGTTTTGGCCAAAAGGCATGGTCAATTCACCATTCTCGTTTTCGCCACGCGATTTACATGTACACACATTCGTTCGCCTGTGTGCGTCCATCCATAATTTGTATAGGTACGGGAGACTAACAAGGCTCGTGGGCATTGATATCCCTGTTTCTTTCTGTCAGAGAAAAAGCCCGGTGATTTTTTGTTGTTGATAGCTCACGGGAAGCACTCCGATAATGTTGCACTGACATCCCCAAAAGACGGAGCATGTACAAATCGAGCTGGATTTAGCCTACTGGTCCAGTCTTATTTGGAAAACAATGAAAAAGATGGGATCTTATTGAGAATGAAAAATAATGGATATACCTTAGTCGAATGTCGATGGCATGCTGAAGAGTATACGGAGATACAGAATATCCCCCATGGTGAGGACACTCGGGATTTCCCAGGTGCTTCTGACGTTTTGAGTCCAAAAATATCATATATGGACCTCCTACTTAGCATAGTGAAATCTTGGCCGGGAGTCTTTTGTAGATGAAAGGGAGATGAGGAATACTAAAATATCAACATGATAACGGCAAGGACTGTCCGACAAGAAGGCATGCCTAATGCCTACTGTTGACTGCTGACTGTTGCATGACAGACATGGGAGCACGTGAAGCTTCATTTCCCTTCCATGGATGAAACAAGTCTCCTTGTCTCCCGGCTCTGACGATGAGTCTCGGAATCCTGTCCATGAAGTACTGCCAATCACATGTCCACGGCCTTCATTAATCCTTGCGTGTGCGGTGAGAGGATTAGGGACGGGTTATGGTCTAGATGCAGGGAAAAGCAGAACTGTTTAGGAATTCCCCTCCCTAGACGCTCTCCATTACAAGTCTAAAATAGTGGAGTGAGAGTCATCCCAATGATAATGTTGACTTTCTCCACTCTCTCCGCTTTTGTCAGTTTGAGATTATTTGTTCCTGCCGCCTTCATAAACATGGAGGGAGGGTGGTGGAAGGGAAATGGGGAATTAATAGAGACAAGCCGTCAAGTTTCCAAAGGGGAGAACTGAATCCGCGGCATCCCAAGCATTACTCCAGTCAGGGCGCTTCGTATGAGAGTGAAATTGAATTAAGAAACATGAGGCTTCCTACGTTCCTACATGTTCATATTGTTCATCCTCCTCGTCCCCTCCGTCCGTCTACCTTCCTCCCAAAGCCTCCTCCTCTCACTTTGACTTAAAAGATGACTTATGAATTATGCAATCTCTGCCTTGTTCCTCTTCTTGTTCCTCCTCCGCCTCTGGAAACTAGGAAACAAGACTCAAAATCTAGCCAGTGGAGAAAACAAAAAAAAATATAGCTCTTGTTCTTCTCTCGTAACATTTTTACCTTAGCTCGTGGACTCAAGTTGCACATGATAGTGGGAGGAGGTGGGAGGATTCTCTCTGTTGCAGCATCACATGTTCAACGATGAATGCAATGGATCTGATCAAGAAGTCATCACATTCGTCCTTCTTTTTCCTTTCACTTTCCATGGGGATGCACTGGGTATGTACATACATATGTGAGAGAGAGCAGCAGAAGGATGAGGGAAAGCAATAGCTATAGATTAGAATTTCAAAGTATCGTTGGGGTGGAGTGAAGGAAACAATCATTTCTTTCCAGCCAAAAGTCTCTTCTCCCCACAGAGCCTTAAGAGAAAGGGAGATCTCTGACTTGTGCGGCGGGGGAGGGCCAGTGCTAAGCTGGGAACTCATGCCCGAATTTTCCCTGCCTTGAAAGAAAAAAAATCTTCCCGAATTTTCCCACTGAAAACATGACCAGTCTTTTCTAAAGCCATAGCATTGTGAGTCCAGAATGCAGGGAATAAACTTCTATGCAATCCTTTTCAATCTTTGATCCAACCTCCAAACGTCTCTTGGGAATCAAAAATATCCCCATTGCCTCTTTTCCCCGGCCTCTTCCATTTCTATGGCAATCCAGTCGTGGTTCTTCCTCTTTGTTAGTCCAATGTTGGCTTCCAGGGATTTCTCGCACGAACAGGATTAGATGATCTTGTCTTAACCAGACGTTAAACTATGATCACATTAATCTCTACACCCAAAAAGCAGCCTTCCCTGCGATTGTAATTCTCGTGTCTCCGTGAGGTGCAGGTGAGGAGCACCTCTTCCCCCTCTAATTCTGCATCTTCTGTATCCTTGGACGTCATTTTCTACTCTGGGCTCATGGCACATCCATATCTACAGATGAGATGCTTCTCTCTTTCCCCTGGACGCCATCTCGTCAGTCGTTGCTTTTGCTACTTCGGGGGCAATTGTGTGTGGAGGAAGTGGAGGAAGTGGAGGAAGGAAGTGCATCTCCCATTATATTCTCTCCCACCCCAACCATCTTGCCAAAGGAGGGGGAAATGTATACAATATATTACTAATATAAGCCCCCACATGATTTATATGTCCTCTTCCCTCTCCGCCTCTCCACATTAATTCCTTGGGATCCGTTTTTTCTTCTGGGAGATTGCCACATCCAAGCACATTTCCTTCCCCTTTCCCCCATTCTTCAAATATTATGACTGGTCCAGGAGAGGCGAGAGAGAGAGAGAGAGAGAGAGAGAGAGAGCGAGAGCGAAAGAGAGAGTTAATCCGAAGAGAAGAGGATCAAGTCTCGTCATCCTGACCCGAGTCGTCTCATCATCACCATCACTGCTCCATTATAAGGGCATTCCGGCGCTTCCTCTTCGTCCACACATATGCACATTGGCAGAGGATTATTATGAAGGGATTTATGGAAGGCAAAAATGGCCAAGAAAGACAAAAGTCTCATTTTTTTCAAATGATTTATTCTTAATTCATACACAGTATTGACACGTTAATTTTTTATATTAATATAGAGATTGCATTTATATATATATATTCTTTAATATTTTTATTTATACATGTACATACATACTTTAATATATTTTTCTTCATACACAGATTTCCTCACTTTTTGTGACTCCTGGAGAATGATTCATGGCTTCCTTCGATACTTTTCAGACATTTTGTGTTTTTCTAATATTTCTTTTGGTTACAAAGTAACATCAATTCCGAAGATCCGAAGAGCCTACTCACATTGACAGCTGTATTTGTGAATTCATGTATGTATACGTTAATCATTAATCCATATGTACATATTACTTACATCAATGCCCCTCCCGTGAAAACATCCAAAATATCCAGCTTCCTTTCATTTCAACTTTGTTAAATCCTCACTGTATTGGAGATAGAAGCCTTTCTTACAATTAATTTCTCTTATGTACGTATTATAGCATTTCTTCACAGTCACCGAGAAGCAGGTTTAATACAGAAATAAAAGCAAAATCTTTGCTATGTCTAAGAAAAGCACGATTGTATATTTTTATGGCAGCAGGGTAGATATATGTACATTGTATGCAGATTTTCAACGACGTTTCCCTTTTGTCAAAGTAAATCCAGGACCAGAGTTGTTTCGGAATGTTGGTGCATTTGTGTAAAACCAAGGGAAATGCGAAAGGCTTTGGAAGGAACCAGCAACAACGTTTGTATTAAATCTTTACTGAATCTTCCGTAAAATATGCCCGATTTTGAGGTATATGGATTCGTTTAGGAATGAGAGAAAAGGATATTGCTAATGTAATGGCGATTGCGTATGTACAGAGGTGAATAATTCCATATTACAAATGTAATGTTATGGGTATAATGTATGTACAACATATTTCGTACTTTGATACATGACATCATACTTATTTACTTGTAATTGCCTATACATACAAGAGTACATTACACGTGTAATGCAATTATTAAGCATTAAGTTCCTGCTTGACATATTACAATGAAAGTGGAAATACGTACTCCTTCCTAAACGGAATTCCACCGATAATTTTTTTACTACATCCAAAACGTGGATTCACTTTTAAAAGGTACACATTCAAGGGGTTTTTTTTGTGCTAAAAACCGCCTTTTGTGATTTATGTAAGCACACGATTTCATTATCATAAATATTATTTTTAGAGAACATAAAAAACCTTGAATATGACTGGAAGCCTTAACTTACCATCATATGAATCCTTGTAAGTCTATAGAAAAGTAAACTCCCCAAA
Organism: Disparrhopalites patrizii; assembly: GCA_034698585.1. Classification (NCBI taxonomy): domain Eukaryota; kingdom Metazoa; phylum Arthropoda; class Collembola; order Symphypleona; family Sminthuridae; genus Disparrhopalites; species Disparrhopalites patrizii. Next base: position 9,724 of record JAQGBT010005372.1, read on the forward strand.
ATAGGGCTTTCCACTTTCTTTCGACTTTTCCCGTTGGCGGGCAGAATTAAAATGAGCAGTCACTTTGACTTACTTTCATCTACCTCCATAGTCGCTGTACAGCTAATCGTACAGCTAATTGTCGTCTAACCATACATTTCCTTCACAGTATCAATGTGATGTAGCATTTCCCGTCCAATTCTGGCAAGAAAGTGTCCGCTGAAGGAAGTGTGCATAGTCATTTGGTTTATGATTTGTCCTTTGTCACTGGGAAACATGAAGGAAAGACGAATGTCTTGTCAAGTCAGCCAGCTGCCTTCTGTACATCTTGCCTCTGTACATTTTCGGAAACTTACTCCAATTATAAAAGTATACCTTTCCTTCCCTCTTCCCTGTATGTTTCGTAGAGCTTGGACTGGTAGATGATCCGCGTGTACGAGCTGGCATGCTGGCAAGGGAATGAGCCATCAGGTCCAATGCTTGTCAGAATTAGTAAATATTTTCTGGGATGTCCTGGGACTTTCTTCAGTCAGAGTCACACAAAGACGAATGAAAGAGTAGGCCAAGGAAGGTCCACTAGCCTCTCTGCGTCCACTTTGGCTTGCCGGAGTGCAGGACCTCACAGAATCAGCTACTGGGATTGTCTACTTTGGGGAGAGCAGAAAAGGTCCGGGAAGGAAGAGGAAAACTTTCTCGCTTTATCCTCGCTTCACTCAACCAAATAGCTGCCATACAAACCCCAGACCAATTATATGATTTGTTCCGTTACAATACAAAAAGGCCCATCGTGATTTTCCCTTTTTCCCGCTTTGCTTCTTTGTATTGTGCCAGGGAAAAACAAAAATAGAGAAGAGGACGCGGAGATCTCTTGTTACATCTTCGTATTCTTCGGTGCACTCAGGAGAACAAAGACATATAGATACTTGTACGTATGCATCTCTCTAGTGGAGAGGACGAGAAAGGTCTAGGAAGAGATTGGATTAGGAGGGGGAAAGATGGGATAGGGGAGGAAAAGTTTATCTCCTTCATTCCTCCTCCGCCTTCCCATCATCATCATCTTCATCCTTGGCACTGGCCATTAATAGGATTACACCCGAAATTCTCTTTAGTGCTCTCACCCTACTCCAGTCCAGCCGTAGTGATAATAGGCCCAGATGGCCTTACACTCACCTAAGCGCTTATTGTCCCCCTCATGGAATGACCGCATCCATTTGGAGGAGGCGTAGCGGGAGGAGGAAGAGGAGGATGAGGAGGATGAGGAGGATGAGGAGGAGCCTAGGTAATCCTTTCCCGCTTTCCCATTATCATCCACACCTCTTCCTCATTTCTCTGGGCAATTGCTCATTATTATTAGCGTCTCTCCCCGGGTCTTCTTGAGAGGAGCGTTACACTTATTATTTAGGATCCTTTTCGCTCCTATCACCATTAACAGAGCTCTTGTAGTTTCTACCACTGTAAGAGTAAATTGACGTAATTGTTTACCCATTAATAGCAAGTATTAATAATCACATTTCTTCATCTATTCTCTGCTCCAGCTGGGACCACTTTGCAAATTGGAGTAATGCGATACATAAAAGTCAGAGCCGAAGACGTGCCAATTTGTTTGTGGGCAAACTGTGTCTAATCACTTGTCATATTGCTATATTTTACCAGGAATTAAAATGATTGCCTTTTCATTTTTCTTGTCTTGTCACTCGTCCTCATCAACTCCGTTTCGTGACACACTTCCGGCATCTTTTCTGTCATAATCAATATTGTTGCCCGAAAAGGACATTCCGCGTGGACCTTCATCAGAAGACAGATTGATTGGAAGTGATGGCATGAATTACTTATCCCTGTAAGACTGTCGCCCGAGAAACTTCAATTACAAAAATGAAAATACTGTTGGCACTTTTTTCGGCTACACAGTCACTCCTATTACTGGTCTTAGATTGCCCTTGAGCAGTAATGGCGCCAATGGCGGAGTTGATTTGTTTTTTGTTCTGCGACGGTCGTGAAATGGGTCAATTATTGTGTGATGAGACTTGACAATCCTTTCTCACACGAGTCTCTTAATGATGAGCTCATTACCGGAATTCCCACCCGCCATGTCACTGTGCTGTGACGGGAAGATTTCAGACCAGGGAAAATGTATTCACCATGCGCCTAGCCGGGTCTTGCTCTTCAATTTTGAGGGTGAAGAATGGGAAACTCGTTCCTTTCCTGCAAGGCTGAGGCGGCGAATAAGGGCGTGGAAGTCCGGGCCGTGATTCGTAGGTTGCCTATGAAGGGACGTGAAATGGTTGGAAGGTGTGGGGTGGGAAGATGATGATGTTTCCCTCAGTCCTCTCCTCCGCCCTTCCGTACGTGGTTCTTGGCGGACGGGGTGCGGCTGGAGTCCATGTCCCCTGCTGGAGAGAGGAATAGGCGGAGGGTTAAGGGGAGGGAGAAGACAGGAGTAAACGAAGCGGATCATCCACATGTCATTGTCAACCCACTTCTTCTTCTGTTTTACATCTTTGTTCGTGCGGGGAAGGGTCCTGCAAGAGCGAGAGGAAGACCAGGGAAAGTATTTATATCCACAAAAAACGTATTTCCTCCATTTCCCCCCTCTCGTCCAATCCATAGAGTGGAGAAAGTTCCTGCGTGTTTTTAAAAAAAGGGAAATCAATAGGAGGAGCAGAGGCCAACAACAACAATGGTGGGGAAATGGAAGGTGGACCACCACCAACAGACGAAGCCGGAGCAGTAGTAGGGGAGCAAGGACGAGCTCAGCAACACATTGGCGGCATTCTCATGTTGGACGGCAGCCGGAAGCTCTCCTATCAAAATATATTACATCAATACACACATTCACGCAAAGGCAAAATGTCGGGGGAGGAAGAATTAACCAAAATCTCTGAACATACAGTGAAAGGTCAGAAGAGGGTTAGAAAGAGAAAGCTGGAACTTTTTCTCTCTAAACTTCCACCCTTCAATGCATACTTCAAAAAGCCATTCTACCCTATCTTTTGAGTCTCCAAAAACTTTCTCCACCTTTTATTTCATTCTCCCCATTGTTTGTGCCATTTTTCCTTCCATTTTTGCGACGGCCGTAGCCTTGTACTGCTTCCTTCACAGGAAACCCATACTCATCCATATGTCATATGGACTCCTGGACCATGTTTTGTGAGAGATTTGAGGAAATAAATAAACTAAATCGTTGTTAAACATGGAGAGGAACCAGAGAGAATGTGGGAAGACGAGGGACTTGGAATTAGTGGTAAATCCAGTGAAGCTCTCACTACAATTGTTTGATGCGGTCATTGCGTGTATGTACTCGCCCTTGTTAGTCCCAACAAGTGATGGAAGGAGGGCTGGCCATTGAAAAAGATTGGAAAAGGAAATGGAATGGCTCTAGCGAAGAGTACTTTGTACTTGTCTTGGACTTTTCCAGGGGGGAATTTCCCCGAGTCCCATTTTGCGGTGAGACGAAGAGGACATAAAATATATATTTTGCCCCTCCATTTAAAACAAGGGGACTTGCTTCCGTCCTTGTCACCCCGCTCTATTGTGATTATACTCACGGAATATTACATGTCACTAATCATCTTGTCTCCGAAAACAATTATTTTATTAAAATAAACCACGTATCGGTCCTGGCGAATTCTGATTCACACAAAATTAATGTCCAACCCGGGGAAAGCGACTTTAGAATCCGACGGCTTATCACATGTACACTCATTGTACACCTTATGATGACTATAATCACGAATGCTGGAGGAGTTACTACAGAAACCCATTGGAATTATGCGCGCATCGAGGCTACATGTTACAAGAATGGTGGTAAGGAGAAATGAGGATTACCATTGAGGACATGAACGGCGATTGTATTTGAAGCCAGCGGAGATGCCCGGCAAGTGTAGTTCCCCGAATCCCCTTTCCGCACGGACAGCACGGAGAGGAAAGCACTCGCTTCGCCGTTTGTCGAATTCTTCCACAACCTACAAGTAATCATTACCACCATCTCATCAACACATCTACAAACGAGCAGGACCAACCAATATCAGCTATATCTTGACTCCACGACAAATACACGTCCACACGGAAAAGCGTTTCTACGACTCAAGAGCAATCCGAAAGATTTTCAGAAATAGTAGTTAAATTACAAAAGTTCGATGGAGAGTAAGAAAGTAAATGAAAAGTAAAAAAAAACGGGAAACGGATACATTGTTAAATCCAATGTCAATGAATTTAATTTGGAATTAAAGCATTTGTCCCCCCAAAGAGCGGAAAGTTGGTTAAAATGGAGAGGATGAAGCGGAAATGAGCTACTCTGGCTGGAGGGACGGAGACAATAAAGGGTTTTCCGGAGACGAATGGGTGCTTGCTCCGGCTTACTTGACTTTGATGCGGCTATCACCTCCAGGGAGAGGGCGATCTCCTTTGAACCATCCAATATGATCCAGTAACTTGTCCAGATGGCTCGCCTTGCATGTTAGATGAAGGGATGAGTCCACTTTGTAGTGCCTCTCTTGGATCGCATTTCCGTTCTCGTCCAGAATCAGCACGGCCGGGGCTGGACCAAAGGAAAACATGCACCATAACAACCATTCAAAGGGCTTTAATGTCACACACCAATGCACGTCCAAATATGCCCGCGCCCTTCCTGAGAAATACAAGAAGGAGATGAAGGGGACAGAGCCCTTACAGATTGTAGAGGTGTTAATATAGAAATCCCTCTCCCTCTCCCTCTCCCTCTCCCTCTCCCTCTCCCT
>JAQGBT010005373.1:0-14437 GCA_034698585.1 Disparrhopalites patrizii
ACGTAAGTTTTGTACCTTGTTCAACACAATTGTACTTAATGATCTTAATTGCTCAGTAGGACGTAAGTCACAAGTTTGTCATCTAAATAGAACATTATAGATTCTTATACTGCTATACTTAACTAACAATGTATGGGAGAAATGAATAAAAAATGAAAAAGTTACCGAAACCATGCGCGAGTTTTCAGCCAACGATTCAATCAAAGAAAACTATGACCTCATAATTATAATGGCAATGCACTAGATTATGGTTAAAGCGTTAAAGCATAACGATAATGACGAATAAATTACTTATACTGTTTAAGGTAGGTAGTAGGTACAGACAGTTATAAAGCATATTGATCAGAAAGGCTGAAGGAACACGATTACAATAAATCCAGGAGAAATGAATCTATTACTATCTATACGTAATACTAATTTAACCACATAATGTAAGTAGCAATAATAATAATAATAAATAATAATAAACTCCAGTGCATGATTATTACTCAATGTCATGAATCCGGGCGTTCATGTTAAAATCCGGGGGAAATAGTTAGTGTACATAATACATGTTTGTATAATGATTCTTTCGAACATGTAGGTATTAGGTATACAAATCCTCACAATGGGAATACTTGATTCAACAGTTTATGATTCATAAACACATTTTTACACTTGATGAGGTATGAAGACAGGTGACCTCCAGCTTCGGAGTTTTCATCGCCTGTACAATACAAGTCGCCGTACAAGAGACTGGAAAATCCTCCACATTCCCCCTGAATTTCCTGCAACGCGATGCGACCCTGGTGCATCGACAACCAAGTCCGGACGTCCTCTAAGACTTGGGAATTCCACCTGATGTCCGCACTTCAAAGAGGAAGCAACATGGTAAAATAAAATTTTCGCCAAAACTCATAGCCATTATAAGCAAGAATTTTTTATTTGTCAAAATCCCTACATGTTAGCGTCACTCAGACCAGGAATGAAGTCCAACCGCTTTCGAGGAACAATACCAGGGATGGTGACCAAAGAGTAGATTGGATACCTAAACGTGGGCAGTAAATTGCCATCCAATTTGGCCATTTCAAAGCAGGAAACATTGCTGATTTGGTAAATACAAAAACATATGCATCAGTATTCGATTCAAATTATTAATTATTATTGTTAATTTTTATACATCCCCCATTAGGGGGGGGGTACTGTGATCAGATGACCATTTGCAAAAATATGCACCGATTTCTTGCGTGATCACGAAGATTGAAAGAACAATAATAATATTTTTCATACGGGTACAAACTCACCGAATCGTCCCTAGGTCAAACAAGAAGACGCTGTACAATGTCGAAAATAATTTTGATGCAATGGTTCCCCTGAAAAATTGATGGTCTTCTTCATCATCGGCTCTTACATCTTCAAGTCTCACCACAACATTCTAAATAAAAATAACTGATATCAGTAATTTTGGAAACCAACATTTATGATGTCGAAGTACTTATATGATGCATAGTGTATGCGTAGTATGTACCTCATTAACTTTGAAGCGCTCGATGTCCTTGCCGAAATCTCCTTTCAGCCGGTGGTAATTTTCGACAAGCTTGAATTCTTTTACGGCCTCCGACTCTTCCGCCTCACCGTCATTGGAGGTCAACCACCGAATTACGAATAGATTCGGCTGCAACACCTGAATGACCTCGACTGGGAACAACTTGACTTTTTGTGATAATGAAAATAATTGTTCAACACCAGGTCCAAGTTCAGCTTCGTTGTCGCATTTCCTCTGGTCATTGTGTTTCCGGGTTGTGTCATCCACAATTGCAGCTCCATGGTCCTCCATTATATTTTGCGGGATTTTCTGGCGTCAAATTTTGAGTGTGCCCTTTGTATTTTGTTGGTTTTCAGGATCTTGTTTTTCTTTCCAAGTGCCACCTTTTTTAGTGGTCTTAAAATGGGTACGAAAAATACATTTAATAAATAAAATAAATAAATAAATAATGTTATTTAAATAAATACAATCTTTAAATAAAATTATGTTCTTTAGACTTACACAATAAATAAACTATATGACATTTAAACACAAATTTTTGTTTAAAAATTCTTACCCCAGCCAGAGATGTATACACTCTTGTTTCAAAGCCAGCTTCTCAAACCAACTACAACAGGCACAAGACTCATCACAACCCGTTCAAGGTGTTTTGACTTGATGATTTTAATCCCGAAAAATCGAATGGATAATAATTGACAATAAAATGTTGGAACACACAATTTTTCGTAAATCATCTCTCAGATCTCTCCATATGCACAGGCTTTGTAATAAAGTCTGACATGTTTTAAATGAGTAAAAAAAAATCGGGCAGGACCAGGACTATGTTAGCGCAGTGATTTTTCAATTTTCATTCCATCGACAAAGGCTATAGATGGCAGACAACAATGAAACAAGAGGTGCGATAATTTTTGCCAGTGAGTATTTTCGTCCTAAAATACAGAATCTGTACTCACTGGCATTATTTTTCCTTGTACTCGTTCCCTGTAGGACTACCGGGCTTTAATGTTTCCTGGAGCTGTGCAAAGATTGGTCAAGAGCCAGCCAGTCTTTTGCACTGCTCCAGGATTTTTGTTCACCAGACAGTTGTCAAGGAGGAACTTCTCCCGACAAAGTGTGATGAGGGTGGAGATCTGGAGATTAACAATTTTTTTTCATGATAGTCTTTCCTGAAGATTTAACCAAAAATGCAGAAAAGGACCAACAACGTCAGATTTGGCGGAAGTTGCCAAATACGATGTATACGTAAACGTAATAATTTATTAAAAGTTGAAGATATCGCACAATTCCGAGCAATTCTTGATAAATCAGATGGATTTCATTCTGGGGGACATGTTGTCCAGCGTGAAAACAATGTCTGCAATAAGCCGTAGCAAAGAATTCATGAAATCAAAAATGTAAGTATGCATATATGTATGCATAATTAACTAAAAAATTTGCGTTATTGAAACAAATTTTTTTTTGTGTGATCCATTTTTTTTTTATATTCGCAGCCTTGTATGTATATCGGAAAAAAAAATTTGGGGTCATAGGATACCAAAGGGTCACGGGATGAACTTTGACCCATGAGAATTTAGGTGAGCATCGTGATCAATGTCACAGCCGTGACTTGTTTATTTGAAAGCGAAAAAAACGTATTTTTTTCCAAAATTTTTGGGGAAATTTTGAAGTTTAATATTTTCCCCGTTGAACTGGAATTCCAGAGTCAGGATCTCAAGATCGACTTCCCGCATACACTGTCAGGTCTTGTCCATTTTTAATTCAACCCTTGATTGCATATATTTTACCACTTAATTAAGGGTGTAGTTAATTTTCGTAGTGTATGTCACGTTTTTACTTTTAAAGTAGGTAAGTTTGTTCCGTGAGCCGCAAGGTTTTTCCCTTCATTCAGTGTAATGAAAAATGAAATTACAATAGGACAGGGTATGTTTTTGTCGTCATTTACCAAATGTACAATAATACAGATTTTAATGTTCTAGAAATTCCAGGTGATCATCAAAACAAGTCATTGGAAATGTCTTGGATAAGTGGGACGGGGTTGATCCCGACGAGATATTTTATCCTCATGGCTCAACTAACCCTCAGTTTCACATTGCCCATGGAGAGAGTTATTATTATTTTTTAATTCGAATGTACACTAATTAGTTTCCATTCGAATTAAAAAAAAGTATTTACTTAATATAATTAATATTTTTGCGTCTTTAAAACTTGTGAAGGCAATTTGTATGGTATGATCAAGGAGGCTATAGACAATGTGTTAATTGTTAATGGTAGCCTTTTTTGGACACTGTAATTATCAATAAACGACAGATTGCACTGTTTATTACCTGTAGCAATTATGACCCACTTTGTTGGAAGTTGGCACTGTTATCGTGGTATTATTCGCGACGAGTATTTGGGAATGCGATTTGTACTGGTGGATTTTCAGTATCTCCGTCTGCCTACTGCTCATCGCTGACCTTGTAGTTATTCTTTTAACGCTTTGTGCCTATGACATTAAATATTAAGTAATAATAGCAAGTATTTGATTACGCCACTTAATGTGTATCTAGTACCTACAAGTCCCTCAATTTCGTTTTGAACATTTGTAACATGCAAGGTAAAGATATTCCTATATTTTTATGTATAATCACTTGACTGCGTATGTAAAACGAATATTATGCATAAGGATAAATCAGCAACATTTTATTATTATTGTTTGTAGAAATTCGGCAGGCTTCGCATACATATGTACACACACACCTAATGTATGGTTGACAAATCTATGAGTTTCACATTAATTCGCATCAATTGACTTTACGTATATTGTAATGTAAATACATTTTCTAAGCATTTTACAGATTTGCGTTCCGGTTGACCAAACAAGGACTAGATTTAATTTTCAGCTTATTATTTTTATTTGGAGATTTCGGGACACTACGGCGTCTTCCGATACTATTTTTTCTTTCAGAAAAGGCTTCATGCAGTGTTGTAAAACTTGCAATTTTCCCTAGCCCCGACATTTGTTTTCCTATTTTTGTCCAAAACATTTCAGATTTGTTTACACAAATCAGTGAAAATAGTTGCCGAGCAAAACTTTGCTGAGCAAACCCATAAAGAAACATCGCCCTGGGTAAGTTTTTTATTAACTTCCCTGAACATTTGTCGCATATAAATCAATATAAACTAAATACTCGGAAAACATTTAGTAACGCGTCTTCAAAGAATTTTATGGGGTCTGCATTAATAAAGGGAGGAAACCCTACAAAAAATTGCTGCTAGTTAATTTCTGAATCAGAAAGTGGACCGCAAGTGCACACCGCCGCCGGAACGTGACGCTGGATGACTTTACCTAATGATCTGAGGATGTAAGGATATTAGGATATATTAAGTTCCCAAACAAAGCACTTCTGCGTACCGGCAATCACCTGTGCATCATTTGCTTTCCCTGTCAATATCAACAGATTGTTTTCTGTTAGTCTCATATCGCATTAACGGAGCACGCCCAAATCGAGTAGGATTGCATTTACTGCAAGTTTGGCGAATAAAACGGAAGCGTCCCGAAGCGTGACACGGATTTTATACTGTAGTAAGAACACTTAAGTCTACAATCATCCCAGGATAAATATTATACTACACTGACTGCTGTAAGGGAAAAGTCAATTAACGTTAGAACAATTACTTTGATTTCTTAATTGTGAATTTTACTTAACATGTTATTTTTAATGTTTTTCAAGCGTAAGTTGCACCTGAATAAATACATAACAAACACCATGGCGGTACGATGCCATTAGTGCCTGTGTGTAATGTTTGTGAGGCGGTTCGAGGATTAATACATTCGGCAGCCAACCTCAAATCACAGAATTTACTCTCAAATAAAATTAATAGTATGCGTATAGTCATTTTTACACGAATACACAGTTCTACGCACGTGTGCAGCAGAAAAAAATTGCAAAATAAAAAAAAATGACCAGCCGATCGTTCACAATCCCAGTAACAAAACAAAAATAGTAACACTATTACAATTTTGGGTTTTAGATACAACTTAAAATTAACGTTTTAATAAGCACACGATCTACTTAACACTAAGCATCTAAAGTCACTACTTTGATTGCACGTTGCACTCCTACAATTGAATACCATTCACGTCATCAACAAGGACACTTTCCACCATTGTTGGACTACAGTGTAATGAGTCTGCCGTAGCCAGTGTCAAAACAATTTCACCTGAAAATCGTCAATTATTTTTTTTACAATCCTCATTTATCACACAATTCCAACGCACTCGAATAGGAATGCAACAAAACAATATTACATCAAGCAGTTTGTAAATTACATACCTCCTTCCTCCACCTGAAGTATCATCATATTTGTATCCGAAAGGAGCATGCTATCAGTAGCGTAAGCAATTTCTTCAGTCTCTACCTCACATCCGGTGTCGTCTACATCAACAACATCTGATAGCTGCAACTCCATTTTGGAAAATGTAAGCTGACAATTACTTTCAATTCCATCTGTTACAGCGGGAATACTCTGCATCTCAGCATTTCCGGTTTCGTGGTCTTTATCATTCTCTATCTCTACATTCTTAGTCCATGGTTGCTCCTCTGCATGCAAGACGCCCGCATCCTCTTCATCTATGGAATCACTACCAGAATTAGCAGATATCTTCAAGCTTCGAGTATCTCCAGAAATGTAACGGGATTCCATGTAACCTTTACAAAAGTATACTATTTCAGTGACTGCCCATCAATACGTGTTACTAAACAAGATTCTAAACGTTGCCGCCTTAGCCTTAATTATAGTATACCTTTGACCTGCCAATGTTCTTGTAGTTCTTGATGACGTTTTTTTAAATGCCTTGTCAGAGAATGTTTTTGCCTTACAATGATGTTACAGAATTCACATGCGTAACGATGACTGCCGTGCGCGGTTTTTACGTGCTGTTTCAACATATGTAATTTGACAAAACTTCTTCCACAAATCTCACAAATTTGATTCCGGCCTTTTTCATGAGCTTCGATGTGAAACCCAAGGTATTCCTTTGAAGCAAACTTTTTCTGACAATGATGGCATTCAAAACCTTTAAGCTCAGGCGGTAAGTGGACCATTTTATGGGTAATGAGATTGATTTTTTGACAAAATGCCTACAGGAAATCAGAAAAAATGTAAGTATATGACACCTCCAGCATTGATATGTGAACATACATTTGCGTAAAGGAGATTATACTTATACTATAGCTATACCTATGTACACTTACTTTATCACACTGATCACATTGGAAGCGTTTGTTGCCCTTATGGATTTGCATGTGAACGTCCAGAGATTTTCTGGATTTTACTTTCTTCTGACAGATTTGGCATTCAAACTGGAAACAACATTAACCATCCAATAAACTGTAATCAAGTACCGAGGTAAACCGTAGTATCTGTATTTACTTTACTGACATTAAAATTCAGGTTAGATTAAGGTTAACATAAGGAAAGGTATTTACTTGCGCATCCTGGTGAACAAATTCATGATCCATCAGCATTTCTTTTCTGTGGAAGGATTTTCCACACAAATCACAGACAAAGCGCTTGGGCCCATGGGTATAGCGATGCGTTTTCAATGAGCTCCATTTAGTATACGTCGCCCCGCACACTTCGCACACAAACATGCCTTCATCCACCTTTCGTGTCTTTTTCCTTTTATCTATATGAAATTCATTTATACCGCATCCATAGTGACCAGCGTATCCATCCTGTGTAATCAGAATATTGGTTTTTATCTTTAGTATACTTAATTTAATATGATTTATTAGTACCTATATGTATTAAAGTAGGTAGTAGGTACTAAACTTTGTTCAAATAAACATAATCCGTTTGAGAATCCATGTTTCAGAAATCAATATATTTCTCAAACAGCTTACCTGAGTTACAAAAGGAAGAGCACACTCAAAGCAGTAGAATTCAACCTGTCCATGAGTGTTCGAGATATGATTCTTCAAACACATCAAAGTCACAAACGATTCAGAACAGCCGTCACATTGGAATTTGGAACAGCTATGTGACTTGACAAACGCCGTGGACGGCAGTCGCAAGTTGCATACTGGACACATAGCTGGATGGGTGTGGGTTGCTACGTGGTAACGGAAACTATCCCGCGTGTCAAACGGACTTGTACAAGTGGGGCACTTGAGCTCATCTGCTTTTCCCGAAGCAAACGTCGCTAGCTGCAAGTCAAATATTTACATTAACCACTTGTACGTGTGCAACATTGTTAAGTGTTAATACACTTCATTATAAATTATAAGAGTTATTACAAGTATTATTACTCATTAACGGCACGTCCTGCCGATATGAACTTACTGTTTGGCAAATTGACAGATGAGTTTTAAAATTTCTACTAGCTAGTATTTTGCTGCAGACGGGGCAAGTAAAATTGCCGTGAGTTTTTATGTGTTTCGTTAGATCGGCAGCTTGGTCAAACGTCAGATCGCAGAGATCACATTGTTGTAAATCAGAAATACTACTGGAGGCATCTCTATCCGCATCTTCAGATTTTGATAAATCTAGTAATTTTACTCGCTTACACTTGTGTAATTCGTAGCTATCATTTTTTTGGAATGTCTTTTGACACAAATTGCACTCAATTGGCTTGGAATGTATGAGTTCCAAATGAATATGTAATCTTCTCTCATTACTGAAAGTCTTTTCACATTCTGTACACGCAAAGCTCTTTTCACATTCTTCTTCGTACATGCAATCGTGCTCCAGGTAAGATTCCTTAGCAAACATCTGTCAAATAGCAAAATGAAAAAAATAGTGTAAATAATAAATACTTATTCAAACGACACCAGTACCAACAAAACACACACGTGTTACTGCATTGCTTTCATAATGTAGGAGTAATAACTTATAAGGAAAGTAAATACTTTATTGTGATGCAAAGTTCATTGAATCCTCCAAATTTCAGCTACAATAATTTACCTCGAAATCGTAAATCTAATAACAATATCTCCTACAACCAACAAATGAACTTACCTGACTGCAGGAAGGGCAACTGACCTCTCCAGTATGATTTTTTAAATGCCGAATGATGTACTCGCCGCGGTTGAAGATCTTCTTATTAACGCAAATATCACAAACGTAGGGGAACTTAGGCTCGCATTCTCCAGCATCCAGTGAATCCAAAGTAGTATTACAACTGTCTTGACCTACGTGTTTTGAATCAACTTGTCCCGGTTCTTTGGCACTGACTAAAGTATTTGCTTCTTCCACAGATTGAGAAAACTCGTCACACCAACTTAATTTCTCCAGTCTAGACTTTTCAGTTCGTGCAGCACCAACACTTTTGTAGTGCTCAATTAAATGAAAAGCAAAATCTGGTATACTCAGCTCCTAGAAAAAGGCAAAAAATACAATATCTTCTGATATGTCAGCCAATTTTTATTAACCGAAATACGAAAACTAATGTACAATTTTTACTTACCAATTTTTTGCAAAATTTGCACGTCCACTGTTCTAATGCAAGCACAGCGCCCATACGTGATCCTTTTGCTCGATTCTTTTCTTCCTTTGATCGGCATTTGTTATCCTTTTTAGGTGTGTCTTCTGAAGACAAGCCACTCTGAAAATCACTATCCATTTCTCCGCTCGTGAATATTTCTTCAGCAATTAACTCGCCAGCAGTAACCAGATCCTCATCAGTCATAAAAGAGTCGGTTATACCGTCAAAACTAACAGTGTCCAAGATTTGAGTGAACCCAGTTGTGTCCTTCTTGAAGGGACTTTTGGCAGCAGATAAAGTTTCAAAAATGAAATCATCATCCCCCACAATTTTTCTTTTTCTATTACTTCTGCGAGTACCATCAGTTGTCGCAGAATGGTCAGGACTAAGAATCTCTTCCACTGTATTCGCATAGTAGTCATGATCTGCACTTTGACTCCCTTGCGATACTGTGAAAGACTCTAATTTTTCCTCATTCTCTGAATCTTGTTTACCAAATCCCTTAAGCATGCCGCGCATTCCATTGCCGTTCTTCTTATATTCATTCAATCTGGTTAGATAACCAGGTGAGTATCCAACTACCAGACGCTCACCCGAAGTTACATCCCTTGTGGTCGTAAAGTATAAACTGTCTTCAAATTGGTAGCAAACACAGTTAACTTCTTCAGTGTTCGAGGAGAACGGAACTAGACTCATCCAATTGCATTTTGTTTCATCCGTTGTATCCAGAATTACAGGCTGAGGTTTAGATTGAAACAACTGAAAAAAAGATAGTTAAGCTATACGTGTATTCATTATTCGTGTAATAGACGTAGTGACGTAATAACTTCATTACGCCACAGAACAAAACTAACCCAAAGTAAGTAGCCACATTTCGGGTTATATTTTAACGACTTCGGGGCATCTAACGGACCAAATTGAACCCCTTCAGATACAAGCGCTTTTGCGGTCACTTCCCATCTGTGAGGGCCCACATTCTTCACATTCAGAAGATCTGGCAAAGTTAAAATAGCCTTCGGCAGTGGTAAAGAGTCGGGAATGTGTACCCCGGAATTGAGAGGACAGTGCTGGATTTGATGAGGCATATCACATATTTCACATTTCCCCTCCCGTTCCTCCGCTGCAAAATCAATTACTAAAATTAATTACGACTTCCATCACACTCTTAATCTTTCCTACTTAAATACCACAATAAAGTCACCTTTTGCTCCTTTATCATTTGAAGAACGTCGCGGCATTGTGAGACCACCTGTAACATCAAAATTACACATGTATATAGGTATTAGGTATATTAGCAAACACCTTGTTTAACAGCCAGCAAAACTTTCATTCACATGAAGTGAGTCGGTGATATAAAAATAGTCTTCAAAATTGCATCATAACTCCGACCCAGTTGAATCTGCATAAGGTTCACATACGGTAATCCTTCTAGAAAGTACACATTCATATGGATAAATTACAGAATTTAAACTTACTTCAGAAACTACTCAATCAAGTCACTTTTGCTCATTTTCCCTGAATAAAAATCCGGGGAAGACCCTTCTACGGCGGCCTCAACGGTCTTCCCCAATGATCTGAAGAATTCGGGAAATGTTCAATCAGCATTATTTGCAATTGCAATATACTCAAAAGGTCAAAACGCCCTTTGACACATACACACATATTTGTGATTAAACGGATGCGAGATGCAATACGAGAGCAAACCACAATCTTTTATCCGAAATCAAAAATATACTTTCAATTTCAATCATCCACTGCTTGAACAATAGTTAGATGCAAAATCGTAACGAGCTATTGTGTAAAATCGGAAATCACCTTCCTCGACTTGCTAGATCAACTTGCTACATTAACAATTAACTCTTATCCACATTCAAAACAATCACCGGTATACTTCCTAGCCATTCACAGCATTGATTAAGGAATCCAATGACTCAATTAGAAAATGACCACCTTTGAATAACTACAATTACACCAAAAACAGAAACCTAATTAAAGTTTGCTTAAGCAACTACAATTAAAAAAGCCCTTAAAATCGTCCATTATGGCCCTTAACCTCCAAACCAGAAGTTTTCGGAACTGACAACGACACTAACAAATCCCCAAAAATTGGTGAAAAGCAAGAAAAGAATAAAATAAACAGGAAATTAACTAAAACGATAGTTTTAAATATGTTTTTACAAGTAAACTAAAGTTAAAAGATTTTCTCTCACTTTGATTTCGATTTTTTTCCTCCGGTCTCTCTCGGCTGTCCCTTTTTTTTATTCCCGCGGAAATTCGGGAATTTTTTTTTAGGCTAAATTTTGACACGTTGTTTCTTCTTTTGTCAATTCCTTGAAGGGACACAAATGGGTAGGGAAAAAACGAGGAAAATTTCAGGGAAAAATGAACCACATTTTGAAAATGCCCAAAAAAGTGTTAGAAATGGGAAAAAGTGAAGGAGTGACCTCCAGAAGGAGTGTATACGGCCATAGGGAGACAGCCTTCAGCCCAGCCGTGGAAGCTCCAGACTTTCCCGTGCTCCGTCCGGCACTAAATCCCGCGCCATCTCTCCGCCTTTTCCTTGCAATTCTAGTTGGATCCACTTCATCATAGGTTAGGCCTCACTCCTAGTGCAAGGACTTAAGGTTAATCCCGAAAAATCTAATTCCAATTAATTTAAACTTAAATTAAAAGATTTAAATCTAAATCTCTAATATCAGTCTCTAATTTACTCAAGAGTTAAATCTTTAATTTAAATCTCCAATTTAAAACTCTGAAGTTAAACCCAGGGTATTGTTAATCCCGGATTATAATCCCGGGATTATGGTTTCGGATTATGTAAATCCGTAATCCAAAGAATTAAGGGAAAAAAGTAATCCGTAATGCCCGAAAAAATAAGCCAGTATGTAATCCGTAATCCAACTGAATTCGGTGGTTTGGATTACAATTTACAATATTCCGCGGCGACGAAAAAATTTGTGTTCAATTTTGACAAAACCATTTATATTCAATAGCTGTAAGACTGTAAGACTTGTATTTTCGAAAACTAACAGTATTTGAAATATTTTTTGTATGAATTTGCTACTGTATACTGATTTGTCGGGAGAAATTGCATGTGTAATCCGTAAATCCAACATCGATAATCCGGGATTACACTGCATAATCATACTACAATAATCCGAATCCGTAATCCAGAATATAAAATAATTTTAGTGTAATCCGTAATCCCGTGGTTACGCGATGGTGCCGTGGTAATCCGTAATCCAGAAAATAAAATAACAATAATCCGTAATCCTACAAAATTCTGTGTAATCCACAATACCCTGATGTACCTATACCTGAAATTTGCATAGAGTTAAGTATGTCTCCGTCAGCACTTTAAACTTAAACTCAGAGAATCGACAATCTCGAATTTTATAATTTTGGTGCAATCATTTATCTATTTATCATGTCCCGCGTAGCGACGTAGTAGCACAATTGAATATCAAAACGTTTTCTAAAGGTTTGCGCCACTTTTCACGGCTTTGTTGTCGCAAAAATTTCACGGCTTCCAGGTCGTAAATCAAAGATATCTTTTAATTTGGAGCCAAGAAATTGCCATGCTTTAGCCAAATATTTTTCATATCGAATAAAAATTTTCTCCCCGATCTGCAATATCATTCTGTAAGCAATAAATGTTTGCACTGTTACGTATTATTGCTGGGTCATTTCATTGGGTAATTTTAGTTTACTAGTCTCAAAATTATTTTGATGACAGAATCATCTCGGATCCCTCCAAAGCATGCCTTGTTTAACCCGTAATCTCGATCCTTACTCATTGAAATTATTGGATTACTTACTTCGCAAAAATGTTGGTTTTCGTGCGAATTACTTTCGTTGACAACATCCAAACTATAGGTCTTATACCAAGCCATAGCGCACCTTCTTGCGCGCCGGAAATTCACAACAAGCAAAAAATAAAACGCATTTTGTTTATTTAGTTTTACATTAATATACTTTCTTAAAGATTACGTTTTACATTGCATTGGCCTTACTCCCACATTTAGGCAAACTTTCACCGAAAAATTAAGGATAGCAATATGTACCTTGCTGGTTTAAACATTTCTCTTCACCCATAAATAAGTTTACCTCCGAATTAATTTAAACGAACTTTAATGATGATACGCATAGCAAATGCCGAATAACGGCAAAAAATCCCAGAACTATTTTTTATTTCGAAAATTGTAATTTTACCATCCAAGAATTTTGCTCGTACACGGTGCCAGGGAAAATTACCCGACGACGCAGAAACAATACAGAACAGTGCAAACATATTTATTGCTTGCAGAGTGATATTCCAGATCTCGATGAAAAATTTCATTCTGACACGAAAAATTTAGGCTAATTGTAAGTTATGGCGACTCGCACCAAGTTTAAGTTACACTTAAATTTGTGCAGTGAAATTTTCGACTTCAAAGCCTGGAAATTTCACAACTTCAAAGGCTTACGACTTCAAAACCCCGAAATATCGCGGTACAAATCAAAGATTTGTGAACTTGCAGGGGAAAAATCGGCGTAATTTGACTAATTTTGATCGAAAATTTTAAATTAAAAATTTCTCCCACGTCTGCAGTGAAATCCTCCATGAAATATAAAGTTTGTGTCTTAAATAAAAATGTCTTATTTAAAAAATGTGTCTTAGCTCCGCGTATAGTATGCATACATATACTCATGCTTAGAAATGTAATTGTAAAAATGCATACCTATAATGAGCAATTGTTGAAAAATGCGGGTAGCTCCGGCTTTTATTTGTTACGGATATAAGCCCTGCATTTTAAATAACAATTGCCAGGACACAAGACGTTTCCGGGTAAATCAGAACTCAGGGGGCAGGGCTGCTATAAAGACGGGCTTTCGGCTTTTGAAAACAAAATCAGATTAGAGGAGGGATAATTCGGATAAAATTAAAATAAAATTGGGAACGTTTTTGTATAAAAATGCATTTAAAAAGGGACAAGGAAACGTTGCGGAACGGTCTATTTTTTTAAATATGGGATTGGAGACGAGTGGAAGGCGAGGGAAAACTTGAACGGCCTACAGCACAAGCAAAACAAACAAAATTCACTGATGGAACGCGTTGACGAGACTCAGCCAAGCAGGACACATTTTAGATGGGCTCATGCAGCTCTCCTGTTTTTTAAATGTAGAAAAAAAATTAACGGGCTCTCCCATGTTTTCCATTGTTGTGGAAGCAAACGAGTAATGGTGTTGCTAGGGTGAAAGAAAAGGAGAGTGAAAGAGAGAGAAAGAGAGAGAAAGAGAGAGAAAGAGAGATAAAGAGAGAATGAGAGAGAAGGAAAAGGAAAGAGAAAGAGAGATAAAGAGAGAATGAGAGAGAAAGAAAAGGAGAGAGAAAGAGAGATAAAGAGAGAATGAGAGAGAAAGAAAAGGAGAGAGAAAGAGAGATAAAGAGAGAATGAGAGAGA
>JAQGBT010005374.1:0-14433 GCA_034698585.1 Disparrhopalites patrizii
AAACTGGCAATGGACAATTTACTGGAGAAAACAACAAACAATTTACAGCAATAGCAAGAGAATATAAAAAGAGAAAGCCACCAAAATTAAAAAGAGAAAGCAACAAAAAATAAAAAGAAAAAGCAACAAAAATTAAAAAGTGAAAGCAACAAAAAATAATAAAAGCCGCTAGAAAATAAAAAGAGGAAGCAATAAAGAATAATAAAAGCCGCTAGAAAATAAAAAGAGAAAGCAAAAAAAAAATAATAAAAGAAGCCACTAGAAAATAAAAAGCACAACCAACGGAAAATCAAAAGCACAACCAACGGAAAATCAAAAGCACAACCAACGGAAAATCAAAAGCAATGAAAATAAAAGAAGACAGTAACGGGCAATAGAAGGAGAGAAAAAATAGAGAGAGATCGGAAGAAAGTAAAGAGAAATCAGCAGACAACAGAGATCCACAGAAAGGAAAGAGAAATCAACAAACACAGCGATCAACAGAAAACAGGAAAAGCAACGAAAAAGCGAGAACAAAAGAAAAGAAAAATATAGTAGAAGATAACAGACGGAGACACTTGCAAAGATACAAACACTAGAGAATAGACTAAGAAAGCTGCAAAGTAAGGAAGCACAAAAAATAGAAAGAGAAATCTGCAACAAACTGAAAGAAATCAAGGCAAAAATAAGGAGAAAGTAAAATTAAAAGGCACCTGAAGGAAACAAGCGAAAACAGAAGAGAAAGCAGAAATTGAAAATGTGGATGGGTCAAATCTAGAAAAGAGAAAGTGATTCCCATAGAGGTAAAAATATATGAGAATGTGACATCATTCCCCTATTAGTAATAGTTGACGAGAGCTATTACTCTTCCACCCCCAGTGTTTTCCCTTCACAGCTGACACATATAGACTGACTCTCCTCCCCCGGCATCTTCAACACTTTCTCCCATAATAATAATACTCCCATCTCCTTTCCCCCCACGTGATATACTTTACTTCTATATTATTTCCACTAAAAAAAACACGCCCTCGCAAGTTCTGGAAGTCCATTCTCCGACACACTCACTTACTTCATCGACATGGAAGAAAACTCGTCCTTGCCCAAGAATGTCCTTTCTCTTTCTCTATAGTGTTAATACCATCCGATTTGTTCAACTTGTTCAAATTCCCCAATGCTCTCCGAGGAAGAAAAGTGGAACGAGTATGACAGATTTCTGAACATATCAGTCCACTTTATCCTACTCCTCCCGAATCATCCAACTTCCATTATGATTCTTTGACAATTTCAGCCTGTCCCATTTCAATAGTTTGTAGCTTAAACCAGGGCAAAAAATGATAAAAAAACGGATTTCCCCAAAAAGAAGTTACCTGAAATCATTCAGGCATGAATTTCCCTTGCAATGAAAGGATTTGCAAAGCATAGATCCTTTGTCCGGGGATAAAACTTTCTCCGATCATTTCCGGGTCTCCTTCCTCCACCTAGTAGAGAGAAAGAGCATCTCCCCAAAACGTATGGACTATCCCCAGCATAAAGTTGATCCTATATCTACATATATGGCTAGAGCATAAAAAAAAAGTTGTGGCTCAAAAAAAAAAGCTTTTGTGTCATAGAAAGAGGATGAGAGAGAAAAGAGGATCGAGTTATTCCACAAGAATTTCAAAAGTTCAACACAAGAACAAGGAAATATTCCCTCCACTTAATCTTTTATATATTTTAAATTCCTCGTGTCAAACACACACTCACAACCTTTCCCCTGCACAACCAACATTTAACATATCCTTTTCCCCTTGTAGTGTCTGTAATGGTAGGGGAAACGATGTTATCGCTAACGCTTATTCTTTACACACTTTTCAAAACACGCACTTTTGAGGTAAAATATGCAATGGAGAGGGAGAAAGACGGGGGGATGAAAGTTGGAGGAGGAGGAAGGGTTAAAAACTTTAAAGGGAACAATTTCCCTCTTGGAATTGGATAAATTCTCTCTCTTTTTACTTTCTACTACGGAGAAAGTATATAGCTTTATTCTTTCCGCTTTCACCTCATACTTTTCCCACAATGCTTTCACAAGTTCCCTGATCTTCTTATCTAATTTTTCCTCCTTTTCCCCTTCTCGTCCGCGGAATTTCTTTCCTTTCTTCCCCCCTTTTCTCCCATTTTCCTCCTTTTTGTTTCTTTCAGTCTCTTTCGTCAGTGTCTACACATTTCTCCGTCTTTTTCTCTTCCCTGTTCTCAGTTATCTCACCTTCCTTGTCTTTCGAGGTCTGTCTTTAGCGTATTTCGTCTTCCCCTTCCATATTTTAATCTCTTTCTCCCTTCCTCTCTATTTGAATTTGTATCTCTTTCTCCCTTCCTCTCCATCATCTACTACTGCCATTTACGCCTTCTTAATCTCGTTTTGCTTCTTCTATTTTTCGTGGCAAAATGTCTCTTTTCACTGTATTTTGCGCCCAAATTTCCTTTTCCTAGTCCATTTTGACGTCAGCAAAATCTCTGTCGGTTCCCTCAAAATCTCCCTTTGAATTTGCATCTCTTTCTCCCCTTTCTCTCCATCACCTCGTTCTACCATTTGGGCTTTCTTTTACCAATGATTTGCCCATGTGAGTCTCGGTCTGCCCACCTCGTTTCTAGTTCAGTCTTTCCTGCTTCCACTTCTTTTGACCTGTCTCCTTCCTCCCTTGGCCCCAACCAATATCTGTAGCTGAATCTCTAATTCCTTGCATCTGAACTTGCTTCCCATTGTATCTGGGCTACTTCCGTTTTTTCTTCCGCATAACCGCGCTTCCTCCTTCCAACCTTCCCGCAGAAATTCCGGAAAACCACCTAAACAGTTGTGACTGTTATGACACAACTCCTAGTGTTAACTTTGTAATAATACCAACGCTCCATGGAGGCCCTAATCTTTGTATCACGGTACCACTCACACACATTCTCTTCCTATTCCCCTGGAGAGGAAGAAGTGCACCATCATTAAATATAAAGGGACAGGAACATCAGAGGTAACATTAATAATGTGTGGGCTCACGCACATATAAACAGTACAATTTGGCCATTTCCAGTCTCATGGCAAAATGTACACATACACACACACACTTTCACCGCTATTTGCCAGAATAACAGCACATGCCCTGGCATTTGCTATGACCACATGTACAAGAAAAAATATGAGCCATCTCCGCTAATTTTAACAGGAGAATCCACCGTTTGCGTAAGTCTTTTCCGCAGTTAATATGGACCTACTTTCTCTTATCATTTTAACCGGGATATAAATTCCCAAATATCTTTCCCTCGGATATTCACGAGGTGAAGGGCGGTTAGAAATACATATAACAGTGATCATGTACATACATAGTGCCTGGTAATGAATGTACAGAAGCATCCTAGGAGAAGGAGGAGCAAAGAGAGAAAGGAGCAATTCCATGGGGGGAAATTAGCCCTGCCATTTCTACAAATCTCGGCTATACAATTAGAGAAATCTCTATGGCCAAGGTAATAATAAGTCCAGCAAATGGCGGCAATCGTTCCTGTAAAAAGTAGTACTTTACGTGTAATCGGAATGAGGCAAATGATGGAAACTAGGCCAGTAAAATGCTGGCGGGTAATGGAAGACATTTTCCCCGAAATTACTTGGTCCAAAATATCATATATGTGCCCTCATTTCAAAATTGTCTCAGGAACAGCCTCAAAAATATTCTAACAAGGCATTAAAAATATATTGCTATACGTACATATGTACATCTTTCCAGACAACCAATTCAAGACAACCTTGATGAATCCATTGATCCTCACTTTGACTGATTGGTTTCCGTCACAAACGAACTTGTATAGTTTTTGTAAACAAAGGATAAAGCCTCCAGAAATTTCTCAAAAGAAGCAACAAATGCCTCAAACCATCGTCACAGCAAATAAGGGACATTACAAAGAGAAAATTTGCATTGTGATGATGATAGGATGGCAGAAATGAGGAAATTTCAAATGCTAAATCTGGAAAGCCTGGAAAATCAAACAATTTCCTCTTCAATTCCAGAAACTGAACAGGAAGAGGGGAACATCAACAAAAATAAGGCTTCCCATTCACATCAAATGTGCATCACTTTCATTATGGTATAGAAACCAGCGAACACACGTGCACGCATTTATATAGGTACATACATAATCACATACAAGCCCATTGCTAGCACCAGGAGAGAAGGCTTCATTTGGATTTTAATCATAAATTTTGCCCAGAAATCACTGCATTTGTCGTCATCCTCTCGTGTCAAATCTATGCCCGTAACCATAGACGGAAGGAGGCGAAGATGATGATGAAGGAGATGAAGATGGAGAGAAGAGATATATACCACCCACAGATTTTATGAGGGCCTTGATTGAAAGCAAAGAATACTACTACTACCAACAGGAGGAAATCCCTCGTAGGTAAAACTTACGCTTGGTTGAGTACATAATTGAATTTGCATATTTCATATATAAATTTCTCCAATGCAAATTTCTTCTTCCCCACTCTTACACCATTCTCCTCCTCACCCGCTCCCTCGCCACCTCTTTTACTTATAAATTTCATCAGAGGAACGAAGGAATCAAATATGCCTCTTCTAATGAGTCACACATGCCGCGAGAGATACAGTGAGATGTCAAAGTCATCCCACAAATGAATGGAAGAGCAAGATCACAAAGAGACACGGAAGGTTCTCAGAGAGAGACGGGAAGACAGAGGATGTTTCAAGAAGAAAAATATGCCTACGGAGAATTCAGAAATAAGAGGAAGAAGTCCATGGAGAAGGGAAGACATCAGAGAGGACGGAAGAGAGGAAAAGGCGCATAGCGAGGGAGAAAATCTCAGAGAGGGAGATCACAGAGAAAAGTCCAGACAGAGACCACAGAGGGAAAAGCCAGAGAAAGACATACAAAGAAAAGCTCAGGGAGAGGCACATATAGAAAAGCCAAGCCCACAGAGACACAGAGAAAAGAACGGAGCGAGACAAAAAGAAGAAAATCCAGAGAGAGATCACAGATAGAAAAACCCAGAGTAAAACACAGAGAAAAGTCCAGAGAGACATATGAAGAGAAAAACTCAGAGGTAGAGAGAGTCATTCAGGGAAAAGGTCGGAGAGAGGGAGACCACAGACAGAAAAACTCAGAAAGAGAGAGAGAAAAAACTCAGAGAGAGAGACAGAGAGAGACAGAGAAAAAAGCTCAGAGAGAGAGAGAGAAAAGCCCAGACAGAGGCAACAGGGAGAAAAGCCCAGGCAGAGACAACAGGGAGAAAAGTCCAGAGAAAGATATACAGAGCAAAGTCTAGAGAGAGATATAGAGAGAAAAGTCCAGAGAGAAACACCAGAGAGAAAAATCCAGAAACAAACAGAGTTGAAGCGTAAATATAGACAGAGAGCAAACCCGGAGAAAAGTTGAAGAAAGGCAGAGAGAAATGATACTACACAAGAGAGACAAGGAGACATGAAGAAGCAAAATTCCAAAGGAAAGTATGGATACAGAGCAAAGAAGCCAGGACTATCCCCAGCGTAAATACGTAGTACATAAGTGCAATAATAATGATAATAATAAAATTCTCTCCCTCTAGCTCCCAGCCCTTCACCGAAGCATGGTAACATCGGGATGGAACAATCAAGTAGTGTCTCTAAAAACTGGAATCATATACATAGCTTCCCGCTTTATAAGCTCATTCAAAGTGACGACTATGTGCTCTACCCCGTAGTAATATGAAAGGACGTGGAAGGTATGTACCTACAACTTCCAGCATTGGGCCGTCTTTCCCCTGGCTTCTTCCCACTTTGCTCTTCTGTACGCAAAATAACTTGTATAAAATTACCTTTTGCATGTTCAAAAGCTAAACTTAATACACTTACTCTTTCAGTTCCACCTTCGTTCCCCTTTCTAGTCATCATTCGTAGTTAGATACTTGAGGACTCCCATGCACACTGACTTACGTTATAGGAAAGACATTGACATAAATATTTGCTTCGTACCCACACACTACCATTTTATCAGGGTATATGCATTATACATGTAATTACATATGTATATACAAATGTCTATATCTCTTTCCCCTCCTTATTCTCTTTCTAATTCTCTCACTCTGTCTCTCCTTTTCTAGCTTTCACCGCTCCGGGTCATAATCATCATGCACACAAGTTTCTTTGTAATTTCTCTTACGCCTTACCCTCTCCATTTACATTTCCCCACAAATGTCTTACAGCTTCTTTTTAGTCCTTGTTAGCCTCTTTCTCCCGGCCTTTACCTTTCCTTGCCATATTCTACCCTCGTTTTTCTTCTCTCTCTCATTGTTTACATTTACCTTCCTCTCTCCATTCTCTCTCCCATATTTCCCTCATCTGGTGTCATTTCTCCCGTCGGAGCTCTCTTCCTCGGTTTTCCCCTCTTCTCTCTTTTAGTTTTAATTTTCTACATTATTTTTCCATCAAATAATACCAACGCAAGAAAGGACATCTCCGGTGGTTGGGTCGGTAGGCTCTAAGTGCAACCCACGGGCCATCAGAAAATACTATGCACCTACTAATCCTCGTGTTCTGCCAATGTGAGGGACGCCAACAAAATTGGCGTAATTTCACTTTGTAGTTTACACAAATTTTTTCAAGGATTTTGTACCCTCTCATGCACAAAGGAAATTAAATATTATTTACTCCAATCCCCCCTATGCTTTTCCATTCGGGAAGAGCCTCACCGGGAAAACAGTAAAATTTTACTGTCGGTGCAGGGACACTCCCGGCTTTTAATCCTATAAGGATCTTCGCCCACTCAAACGTCATTTAGTAAAAAAAAATAAGTGTACTACAAACTCCCAAATCACATCATCCAGCGGTGTGCCATCACCAAATGGGAAAGGAGCGGCAGTTGAGTAAAAGCATGCATGAGTAAATCAGTAAAAGCAGGGAGAGAATGGGAAAGTGAGATTCAACGTCTCTCACAATGACAATGGCGAGGTGGAAACAGCCCGCTTAATACCGAAAATTTCCCTAGCCCTGGTAGGCAGCAAAGAGAGAGAAGGAGAAAACACGCCACGTGGTTGTTTATGTGTTTTCAAGTGTATAATATCATGTATATGTGTAGTATATACATTATCATATTTTGAAAGAGTAGCCACACGTTGCTCCCATTCCTCCAAAAAGCCTTTAAAATAAGCTCAACACCACCACAACGGCTATTAGGGGAGAAACATTGAATGTGACAGATGACTGAGCTGAGCTGTGACAATTCTTGATGATTATTCACCAGAAAGCTTTACCCTGGACGCAGTCAGCCGAAGAGGTGAATAATAATACCCAGTGTATAATTTTCAACAGTTATATACTAAAACTGTGGTGTGGAAAACACCGAGTCAGAGAGAGAGAGCGAGGGAGAGAGAGAGAGAAAGTGAGTCGGCAGAGAGTCAGAATTGACGCTGGAGATGAAAACATCAAAGAAGATTGGAATTAGCTTTGTGCTCCCTCCAGTGCATTATACATTAGGAGCTCCAAATACCTACTTTCTCTGTCCAACTTCAGCTTTCTCTCTCTCTTCCTCTCTCTCTCTTTCAACACTTTCTCTCTCTCTTTTCATCTTTCCCTCTCTTTCTCTCCTCTTTCTCTCTCTCTTTCTCTCTCTCTTTCTCTCTCTTTCTCTCTCTTTCGCTCTCTCTTATTCTCTCTTATTCTCTCTTTCTCTCTCTCTCCTTCTCGGAATCCTCCCACTACGATGACACTCCAAAGCCAAAAAACTTTTGCTCCAACATTTGCATAGGCCAATATAATGTCCCACCAACAGTGTGGGTAAAGAACAAATGACTCAATTCCGACGAAAACCTTTACTATATAGGATCTATATCAAGACAAAACACTTCTTCCTTCGCGTGTACGTAATGCGTAATACGTAAGTATATCTATACACTATACACACGTACATTGTATGTATATCTATACGTACTAATAATTGCGCCTAGGTCAAAAGATTTCCTCTTTCATCCACTCCGAAAGCGTAATTTCACGCTAGAGTATGGAAATAAAATGGTTCAGTAGAATGAGTACATTGAAGAAGTGAGAAGTCAACCATACTATAATGACGGTTCAATAACACCCCCATGAAATGAGATAGACCGCTTTGGGGGGAAAGGAAAAACGTAGCGAGGTAAAAAAAAAAAAAAAAAAGAAGAAGAAGAAGAAGAAAAGAAATCAAATCTCAGAAAATATTAGACACAATGGAGAATGCTTTTGCCGCCATGGGCAGTTGTTTTTCTTTGAGGTAAGTTGAATGTGTGGGTATATATACGATTTAGCGGGAGGATGCAGTGCATTACACCCCGGGAGGAGGGTAAAAGCACTTGAATGGTAGGGTGTCACAGAGAGGGGGACAAGAGAGAGAAAGGAAAATCGAAAATAAATGCAATCGTTTCTTATTCCCTTCCCAATTTCATTTTGATATTATTACCCCGACATAAATGGGAAAAAATACTGATGGCGTGGGAATTGAGAATTCTCCAGTTCAGCACCATACATAGGAGAATGCGTGCTTGCACAAACGAAACCTCGTCTATCTTCTACAGCCACAGGGAAGGGTTAGGGGGTCCCCTCAATAGCGGCACCCAGGGTGAAAATCTGAAATGGAACCCGAAAAGGAGGGAGACAATATTCGAGAGAAGAAAGGAGTGACAATGACGAGGAGAAAGTTGGGAAAAAGAGACATGAAAAGAAGGAAAGGGGAATAAAAAGAGAAAACAGAGGAAGCAAACAGATTTAGAGGGGAACAAAATAAAAAAGAGGACGGCAACCAAGGAAGAAAGGGGAGATTTATAGAGAAACGTAACAAGAATGAATGGAGAAAGTAAAAGGGAGAAAGCAGGCACATTTCAAAAACGAGACGAGACCTAAAAATAAACAGAGCAGGACTATGCAAAAGAAGGATAAACTAAAGAAGAACGAGAAAAACTAGACCAAATCAGGAGCAAGAACGGAAAGCTTGCTCAACCTAAACACTTCCACAGGAGTTTTCCTCCTCCAAACATGTGGCCATATAGTATTTCCACCAGAAAGTACAAAAAGGTTTACCTGCCTCTGGAAACACTGGTATAAAAAAGCCATTATACGCACCATCCATAGGAAAATCATATGGAAAGCATATTTTGTAATCATATACACATGAATACAGAAACCCTGTACTATACCTATGTATTGGACACGTGGCAAGTCAACTCTCCAGAGAGTGACCGGGAGGTAAAGGGGTAAGGATGATCCGATTGTCAACCGTATATAAACATACAATACACACATAGTTATATGTATCTATATATACATAGATATGTATATGCAATACATGTATGTACACATATGCAAACATACGTATTTCCCTCCTCAAACTACGCATCTATTACCACACACACGTATACGCACTTACAAAAGATAAATTCAATGACCGTGCAATTCTGAAGAAGGGATGAAGAGGAGAAAAATGGAAATAAAAATCTGTAAAGTGAGAGAGAGAGAGAGAGAGAGAGAAAGCACATATGTCTCTCTCCTTCCTCGGCTTTTCTCCTCCACTCAACGTGTTGTATAACGGCACGGACCGTGAAAATAGTGGAGATAGGAGGAGGAGGGGAAGAGGGGGTTAAGAGGGAAAGGAGATGGGAGTGAAGGAACGGCCTTCCAGTACAGTATAGTAACCCGCTCTCTAAAGAGAATATGATTTATGAAATGACACACGCAACTCTCTTCCCGTCACGGATTCACATTCTCGCGATCTGTTGGAAACATCCTATTATCATTACTCCAAAACTCCCTTCCTTCATCCGCCTTTTACATTCCCCTCTAACGGCTCTAAAACTGTACGAAACCAATGATGGCTCCAGTCATCGTCAATGTCACTTTCTCCTCCATTCTTCAACATTTTTATGGCATTGAACAAGCTTTCAGAGCACACGCCTATCCCCTTCTCTGACTTTCTCCTCCTTTTTTTCCACAACTCTCTCCCTCTTGAACATCCTCTTAATTCATACCTCATTTTAGAATATTGGAAAAATACGCTTTAAAAAAGCATTTTTACAGTATTCTACAAAGGAACAAGATTGCCACAGTGGGGTTGTGAATCCGCCGGGGTAAAATGGTGGAGATTGAAAGGAAGGAAGTCAAGAAGCAGTAAAATCCTATCAGTAGTAAAATTTAAGCAATGTTTCAAACAAATAATCACAAAACGATTTCTATCCTACATCTTATCCAATTCTGTGCATCCTAGAACGAAATAAAATGTTATTTTTTTTCAAATATATTCTTACCCTCAAGGGTATCGACACAGTTTTGTGTGCCACCAAAGAAACAGAATGAAACTTATAACAACACATGGATAATAAATGGCTACATACACAATCGAATCATCGAAATCGAAATCATAGACAAATGTAAAAATAGTATTGCGAGAAAACGTGGGAGAAAGTGGAACGGAGATAAAATAAGAAGGACAAGAGAAAGTGAAACAGTGGAGAAAGCTAAAAGTAAAATAAAAAATACAGGGCAATGGGCATGAAAATGGGCATAGAAAATTTAAACGTGAAAGTGGCCAAACCGGAAGAGAAAAAGGGAGGAGAAACCCCAGGAATGAGCACGCTAGAGCACAGGTTCAATTCCGAAACAGAAATCCCGGGGAAAACAAGAGTGGAGAAACATGGAGGTAGGCAAACCAAACATTTAATTATCATTTGCACAGAAATTAAAGGAAAAGCTTCATTTAATTAAATGCTACAACCTCAAACAACCGTGTAATTTCCTCCTGCACAGCACATGCAAAGCACCGAAATCAGAGAAATTGTAAAATGTATACATATAAGTCCTCTCTACACCCACCTTTTTTTTTGAATGCCCACCTTTTATTCCCTTCAACCACAGCAATGTACCTCCGCCAACATGTTCAAAACCACATCGTTTCCATGGTAATGGAGAGAAAAAAGTATACTAGCAGAGATAGTCTCTAGCTACTAGGATAAGGGAAATTGTGTGTATAAAAACAGGACGAGCAGAGAGTAAATGAAAAGAGCAGGTGCCTTCACACTCTCATTAAAGACTCCGTCAACGTCAACTAACAAAAATATTTCCATTTCCACGCCCAAACAACCCCTTCCTTCCTGCCAAACTGCCCGGGTTACATACATTGTATTGACACAACAGATTTTTCACTCATTTTCCCCTTCCAAACTCCGGTTCTAAACATCTATAAGCGGGATGGAAGGATTTATCCGTATCTTATGGAAAAGCTTTTCACGCTATGTAAGCAAAAAATTTCAAAGGCAGGAAGCAACTGCATACTTGTCAAGTGCACGACACCATGGACCTGACACAATTGCAAACAGCAAGGGTATCTAATGGCCACATATAAACATTAAAATTTTTTTTTAATATTTTTAACAAAAATCAATGTCATCACAATCAAGATAACTTTTTATGCATATGCTCGAATTCCACCATGCTCCAACGCAATTTGTTGCTATAAAAGAATACATTCGTAAATACTAATACGTATTTCGGGAAAACAGTTCACAGTAAAATTTCAACACATTTCAAAGTTCATTTTACATATACCTCATACACAATGTGTATAGGTATCTACACGTATCATGTGAGTGAAAGAACCTTGTATGAATGGATACCAGTAGCCATAAAATACATTGTTGGGGATAGAGGCGCACTTCCAAGTACACCAGTAAAAAAAAAAAAGGTCTGCTGCCACTAACTCATGAAAATTCCTGGGTTCACAAAACTGGGGATCTGGAACTTATTAAAATAACGGAGTTTGCTTTTATTCGTCTGTACGCATACAGGGTTTTCATTCCCTATACTAATAAAAAAAATCATATCCAATGTATACAGATTCATTCGAAAACAAAAAATTCCACGTGCCAAGTCATAATCAGTGCGTGGATTCACTCTTCCAATATTATGTTGTCTCCATCTTTCTGATATCACTTTCACACTCTGTAACTTCTCTGAATCCACTATTTCCTTCTCACTTTGTCTCTGTATTTCTCTCTACTCTCTTTACTTCTCACTTTGTCTCTGTATTTCTCAGTATTTCTCTCTTTCCTTCTCACTTTGTCTCTGTATATCTCTCTTTCTCTCTATTTCTCTATTTCTCACTTTGTCTCTCTATTTCTCTCTTCCTCACTTTGTCTCTCTATTTCTTTCTTTCTCACTTTGTCTCTCTATTTCTCTCTTTCTCACTTTGTCTCTCTCTTTCTCACTTTGTCTCTCTCTTTCTCACTTTGTCTCTCTATTTCTCTCTGTCTCACTTTGTCTCTCTATTTCTCTCTTTCTCACTTTGTCTCTCTCTTTCTCACATCGTCTCTCTATCTATTTCTGTCGTTTGTTCTCACTTTTCTTCTGACTTTTCTCTTTCTTGTCTTTCTTGCTTTCTCACTTTGTTTGACTCTTTCCTCTTACTTCGTTCTTCTCTTTATTTTTCTCTTTCCTTCTAACTTTGTTCTTTTCTCTTCTCTGTCTTTTCTTGTTGAATTTCTTCTTATTGTCTCACCGCCTCAAGCCGTTTCTTTGTATTTGCATGTAACTCGTTGCCGTCTCTTACTCTTAGTTCTGTATAATTTTTTTTTTTTTTTTGCCTCACTGATTTTTACTTTTTCAAGGTATCTCTTCTCGCCTCCTCTTACTCTCCCTCTTTCACTCAATGAACCTCCAAATTTATTTTAACCACATGCGCTCCAAAGGCGTGTATGTGGAAGCCCGAATGAAAATTACACTCACACAAGAATACATACAGGCACGTGTATTTATTAAGAGCACTTGGTCTGACTGAGAATGTTAATAATTGCGACAGTGAGTAGAGAAAACGAAATAATTTCAGCAATTTCTTAATTAGTCTCATACATAGAAACGATAACGGGCTCATCTCACCGTGAACGGCTCAGATGCACATATTTTTGGCTATGACCCGGAGCAGATAGGAAATGAAGTCAATTATAACATTATTATTAGTGTATGTGTGCGCACACTTTTTTTGGGGGGGGATGTATATGAATACAGTGAATGGGCTACTGTGCTATTAATAGCAATAAATATTTTAGCATGTGCAATTTTCGTCCCAAAATTATTTCGGACGTCATTGCCGAGGCCAATATGTACATTTGCTTGAGGGGATCCATATTTGCCACAAACTACACAGCAGCCGCCATGAAAATGAATGCGATGAATGATTAACTATGTCCTTTTTGGGGAAGATGAATATTGAAAACTCATGCCTCGGAGGCCATTTATATTACAAAAACGGTTCCACCAACATCAAGTGGTTTCTGAACATGTACATGCGTGTGTATATGTATATTTAATTTGTAAAATTATAACAGGTTACTACATTATTTAGTACAAAAAAAAATGGGAAAGGAAGACTAACCTGTTGACACATTTCGATGGGGCTGACACCACCTCCATCACCGCCGCTCCCGCTCATGTTGTTCATGCTCATATCAGTGGTTGACACTGATTGAGCTCCACTTTTATCCGTTGTATCATCACTGCTTCCACTATGTACATAAACACAAAAAAAAGTCCAAAATATGAAACCACGTTATATACTAGACC
This sequence comes from Disparrhopalites patrizii, assembly GCA_034698585.1. Taxonomy (NCBI): domain Eukaryota; kingdom Metazoa; phylum Arthropoda; class Collembola; order Symphypleona; family Sminthuridae; genus Disparrhopalites; species Disparrhopalites patrizii. The sequence goes on from JAQGBT010005374.1 coordinate 13,560, forward strand.
CCATAGAATTTTATCCAGTACCAAAAAAAAGCCAGATCCATGGACCCCCAGTATATTTTTCACTTTGAGCTTTGTCGGAGTACAAATTGAACTTTTTTTTTGGAAATGCTCCAACAACAAAATCTAATAAGACACTATTTTTTCTCTCTATAAGCCCTAAAAATATCAAAAGAAAAAAACCACAGTCCTTTGATCCAGCACTACATCTATTCCAAGGTACTATATTCCAGGATAAATATCTCTTCCCAAATTCTCTATCATATAATATTCTAGTATTCTACAAAGTCCTTTTTCAAGAGTGGATGATCCTTATAGGTATTGCCAAATCTTTCATCTTTCTTAAACTCATTTCTTTAAAAAAAAAACAGAATTTCATTTCCGAATTTCCGCTTCCATTTTGTGTGAGCGCCTTTTCAATTCCATAATTCAATACTTTTGATGGGGACACTGGACAATTTGGAGAGATGAAGGATGCGGATCATTGGGAGAGCTAGGGTTGGGACAAATTGGAAGCACAACGTCACGATGAGACGCGAAAACACGTAGTTTAATGACAGGAATAGAGAGAAAGAGAAAGACAAAAAGGCATAAATACACACGAACAGAAATAAAATGGAGGAAGAGAGAACGCGAGACAGAGACTAAAAAGAGAGATAAAAGACGGGGAGAAATAGAGTGAGACAGAGACCAGAGAGAGAGAGAGAGAGAGAGAGAGAGAGAGAGAGAGAAAGAGAGACAGCGAGGAAGAGAGAAAGAGAGAAAGAGAGACAGAGGAAGACAGAAAGAGAGAGAAAGAGAGGAAGACAGAAAGAGAGAGAGAGAGAGAAAGAGAGGAAGACAGAAAGAGAGAGAGAAAGAGAGGAAGACAGAAAGA
>JAQGBT010005375.1:0-14433 GCA_034698585.1 Disparrhopalites patrizii
GAGGCGCTTAATGAGCCAAGAAAGAGGTTGGTCCAGGGACTCAGGAGCAATGATACAAGCCGTAATTATTCCAACTGTGTGCATCTCGTAGCTTTGCCCAAGTTGTTTCATACAAAACCCCACCACTCGGCACAGGATTGGAACGTCGCCTTCCAGTAGCTCGTATTCATCTACAAATTGCAAATTGTTTATTTTTATAAATTCAATTACTCGAACAAAGTAATAGCATTACGGTGTGCGGTTTTGTTTACACAACCAGTTCATAGTTGCCTCTACAAAATGTGTATGTAGGTAAACATAGCATTCACAAAACTTACCGTGGACCAGTCGAGAAATGTTCAAATACCGGCAGGTAAATGCCACGTAGTCGTCCAAGTTGGCCAGAATGTTGAAGTGGCAGGTCACACAGAGCGTAAAATACGTGAAAATAAATCGGATGTAAATTTTCTCCAGCATACTATACGTACTATCAAAGGAAGTGTGAATCGTTCGTCCGGCCAAGTACAAGTAGTACATCCAGGTGAGCACTAGAGCAATTTTCCAAAATGTTCTCCTCCTTCCAACTGCATCCGCGGGCAAATTGGAAACGGCATTCCACGTGAATGCGGAGATTCGAAGTCTGTCCCCAGCTTGGAAGCCAAGGCGAACATATTTGAGGATTTTGGGGGTTACAATTTTGGATGTATCCATTTTCAGATAAAAATTTGCTTGCTACAAAGCCTAACAGGGATCGTCTTTGGTTAGTAGCTCTGCAAACCGTATAAAGAATCACAAGGAGTGAACGACAAATTTATTTACATTTATATTTGTATATCCAAACACCAAAGCATGAAATGAATGGGCGGTCCTTTGTAGGTCCATGTTTGGTGTGAATACGTGAAAGAAGACGCATCTCCCACTAACTCCATCGTTGGTAAATGAACTGCTCGAAAACCAGAATCTCCGAGGAAATTGGTTGTCAGTATTCACGCCATGTTCCACAGTGAACTTATGGTTTTGGCCAATTCCCAACAAGTGTAACAGTCGTTGGTATTCGAATTATGTATGTTTGTAAACGAATGGAAATGAATAATTTCATTTAACTAATATCACTGGGCGTGATTGCGTCAGCAGGCTCGCTAATTTTTTCAAATCTGCAGTCGTGATTGGCACGTGCCAACTTAATATTTCGTTGATACAAAACAGTACGATACAACGGCATGCCAAAAGATACGGATGGCGAGAGTGCAGCTAAACCAGCTCAAATATACTTTTTAAGTTGGGGAATTGCTGTCGTTTTCCATTTGCATTAATTCCTGGTTGATTCTTGGTGGAAATTTTATGGATATGACGTGCATGGATTTGCCAAACAAGTTGCAACAAATTTTGCAACAGCAAGTCGCCGGTGGAGATGTTGACTTGATACGTTGATATTCTGAAAATGCTTACCTTGCTACAATGGAAAATTTCTGTAATAACGCAATTGCGTAACTATATATATATATATACATATGTATCTACGATATTAATTGGTTATTGATTAGAGCAGGACATAAACTTCTGGATTTAAGGGCACGAATGACGTCAACGAAGAAAGCAGAAGACGATTGGGAAAGATGGAAGCTCTCTAACCAGAAAATCTGACAGGCCTCAGGAGAAGTAGCCTTTCCTGCAGCTCAAGCGAGCGATGCTACCTCTTCGATTGAATACTTTGTCTTTCAGGCGGATTAGCGGTGCTAGCTACATACATGTAATCATTGCTGTTTGCCCCGTTACGAATAAATTTTAGTCATTATATAGTTAAGCATGGACCTTTTTGAGTGTGATATTTCTGTCCTATTGCGTATAGGACGTAACAATGCCACCAACACCTTCATTATAAACCAATCCCCGAATATCAACTTCGTTAAATGCTACATGCTATCCATTCATTTCTTAGTTCATACAACCTTTTTTGTCAAGGTCATAGTCAAACGAAATTATTAGTTAAAAAATATTCCGCGATAATAAAGAGCATTTGACCAAAACAATATCGTTGTCCTGTTGGGAGTTTCCGCGAAAATAGGTTATTTGCGAAAATTTACGTGCTACACTTCTCCACTTCACTTGATGTGGTGCATAGTTTTCTGGCCTACAACAATGTCTACAGCAGGGACCGGAATCGGAAAAAATTTGAATTAAAATTCGGATTTAAATACCAAATTTTCGAAAATATGAATACGAATTATAAATTCAGATATCTGAGCATTTGAATTATAATTTGGATTCCAATACATTCAAAAAATCGGAAAATACGGATTGTATTCGAATACTTTTTGAATACCTATATTTTTTTAATTGATATAGTACTTGTACGGTCAAAACGAACTTCAATTGTGACTTCAACGTAATGGAGATCATAGATTACAAGATTACTGTATGTATATAATGATTATGATTCAGTTAATAATATTTGGACCCCTCTGACACCACATACTCCATAGTGTGACAGCTATGTCAAATTTAATCGAAGTTTTATTAGAAAAGTATTTACTAATAAAATGTTTTAAATTTTTGACAGCAACAATTTTTGACAGCAACAATTTTTGACAGCAACAATTTTTGACAGCAACAATTTTTGACAGCAACAAACAACGAATTACGTACCAGCAAAAACACTCAGTCAAAATAGGATCCATGATGACTTTTTGTTCCATGGTTTACGAAATAGTAATTACGAACATTTATATATCTGAGTTTGTGCTAAACCTACTTCAAATGACTATATAATTAATTCGGAATTATATTTTGTCCATGGCAAATATTTAAATGCGCTCCAATTTTAACAAATTTGTTCTAAAACTTAAGTTTTGAAATGATTTTTGCGTATGAAATTATTACCAAAACATGCAAAATTTGAAATCCGAATTCTTATTTAGAAGGAAAGAATTCGAATTTAAATACCAATACTTTTTTCGGATTAAAATTTCAAATTCCAATATGTTTTCATAGTTTTTCCGATATTAAATTGAATTTGAATCCTGGCAAAATATGAATATAATTCCGATTCCGATTCGAATACCAATTCCGATTCCGTTCCCTGGTCTAAAGCTAAAAGGGGGATGAAGATGCGAAAAGGGGATGTATACTTAATAACTATAGATCTTTAATTTAATGCGCTTCACTCACTATAGAGATACTTATATAAATATATGGGGCACTCACTTTGCGTATATGAGACGGGATTGCTCGTCTGTTGTGCCCAATACTAATCCTGACACTTAATCATGAATAAATGTGGAAAAGAGGAGACAACGGAATGCTGGATAAATAACAAAATACTTTAATTCGATCCAAAGTACATATTCAGCAATAACTATTTAACAATTCAAATAATATGTAATACATTGTTCATGGGAAAATTTCAATCTGAATACCAAAAAAGAAGGGGAAAACTACGACAGGAATTTATATATAGCTAATTTACTATAGCTAATTTAATCCTTGTCCATAGTGAACGGTCCAGAGAAGACTGACGAGAAGTCGCTACGAAAGAGGGGAACATACAATCTGGAAAATATATAATCTAACTATAGCTTTTTCCATGAATCCCGTCGAACGACTGACGGAAAGTTCTCACAAGTGAAGGGAACATGCTTTTTCTTAACCTTGAAATCTGATCACCTGATCAGATTTCTTATCCATAATGTATTTATTTCATGGTTGCTTATAAATTTACCTGGTCTACATACAATTCATTCCAATATGTAAATTCCTTATTTTTATATACCACAGACTGCGTTTTCGCATGTTAACATGCGAAAATCTTCATGCGGTTATTTTCCCATACTAAAATATCTATTATAATATTTACAGTAAATATACCGTAAACGGTCGCAAGATGGCCGGGGCCCAAAAGATGGCCGGTTCAAAAGATGGCCTGGATCAAAACAAAAAAGTTTAGAGAACGCCCGATCCAAAAGATGGCCGGGGTTTTATAGATCGCGGGGGCATTTTGTTTTGCTCAATGACTCTTCAGTTTCGATTAGTATTTATGGCGCTCAGCGCATTCTCTGTCGTTACAACTATTGCAGCATTGCGTAACCGCCAATTCTAATTTAAAATAATGCTCTAACAGTGTGTTGATCAGGTTAAATATGAGTCGTTCATACGACATTTGTACAAAAGTAAATTCACTGTTTAGAAAATGTTAGAGATAGCCGGGTCCAAAAGCTGGCCGGGGTCCTATAGTTGGCCGGATCCGAGGGGCAAATTTCAAAGATGGCCGGGGGCCATCTTTCGAGCTTTTACGGCATTGATGATAATTTATGATAACTAACGATATTTTTTATTTGTTAATCCCATATGCTTAACATGCGATTTTTTCCACGCGTTTCACATCCCATAATTTTGAAACGGAAAGGTTGAAAATCAAAACACTTACCAAGCCTGAAATCTTGACTTCTTAGCATTCCAACAAGCTAATGATGTCATGTCGACGCCTTGCTGCAGAGAAATGATAAGCGGGAGAGGCGGTTGCGTTTTCCGTGAAGCATACGGTGTATCCCATTGAATTTAGGCCTGCTTTAGGCACTAACCATTTGTTTAGCTCTGCTATTTCTAGACACTCGTGAGAACCAAGTATCCCGCCACGTTCTCGATAATGATAGAGCACATGGTGAGAACCAATCCACGATCAACGAAGCCCGAATAACCCAACGTGACCTTCATCTCCTGAAGGGAATCCGTACTTTTTTGAAACCACCTCCCGTAATTCCCATTCATGCCAGCCCTCCTCCGGAGGTGACGTCGAACCATCGCACTCCGGAAGTTAATTTCGGCAAAGCAGCTAAAGAGGACAATCAATAAGATTGTGAGAGAGCCTCCAAAAAAGGCTAGGATGAGAGCAAAAACCCCGCCCATGCGCATGGCTCCAACAATGCACAAAATGCTGAGTGCCATGAGGAAGTACTGGATCATGGGGACGACCAATTGGCAGTAGACGATGTTGAACCATTTTGTTAGGTAGAAGAGAGTTTTGTACATCCGCACTGCTTCTTGTGGCTCCCGTAATTCCCCGGTGGTAAGGCCCTTTGTTGTGGCATTGTCCAGCTCGTAGAGAGCTACCAGGACCACGGTGGCCCAACCATACATGGTTTCCGTCAGGGCTTTTGCCGTGGCGATGTAAGTTAGCTGCATGAGAAGGATCCAAATTGTATTTACGAGCATCACCGGAATGCGAAAGTAGGCGGATGACAGCTGCTTAAGAACCCAAGAGAGTGGCTGGTCCGGTGATTCCGGGGCAATCATGGAGGCTACAATCACTCCGAGAGCATGTACGTCGTAGCTTTGGTACAATTGCTTCATGCACACGGCCACTACTTTGCACAAAAAGGGGCTTTTTCCCCCTTGCAACTCGTATTGTCCTGAAAGGAACATTTATTTACAACTTTAAAAGCATGAACTCAATTGAAACATTATTACCAAGGAAATCATGGTAACTTATGGATGTACAGGGTGCCAACTAGCAATTATACACCATGATGTACTAATAGCAATGCTGCAAAATGGGAAGAACAGAAATCGAATGTAGAATTTTATTGTGCATGCAGAAAAAAATTTTGTTTTCAGACTCGACCAGAATTACAAAAGTTATAGCTGTTTTTCAAAACAAAGAAGTTCAAAAAATTTAATTTTTGGCCAGTAAGATTGTTTCCGCCTTCAAAAATAAAAATGTTATATTCCTCCACTCACACAAAGCAGATTAGGTGTGAATCATGAGCAGATTTTTATTGCGAATCTGGCAAAAAATCCTCATTTAAAGCAAACTAGTAATCACTTAGTTATTACGATTTTTCTACAATAAGTCCTAAAAATATTTTTTCCGAAAAATCTAGTTTTTTTGTTTTATTTTTTAAAATGCATATTTCTAATACAAAATTGTATTAAAAATCCAGCAAAATACATTTTATCCAGATCGGACCAAACTTAGGGAAGTTATTTTTGGTTTTACGGTTTTTCAAACGCAAGTTTGAAAATCTCTGATCTCTCTAAAAACTTAAATTAAAAAAAAAACTTTTTTGAAAAACCGGCATAACTTCCGTAATTTTGGTCCGATCTGGATAACATTTATTTTGCTGGATTCGCAATACAATTTTGTACTCAAAACACGCATTTTTAAAAACAAAATTTAAAAAAAACTTTTTTCGGAAATTTTGAACTTGGTGCAGGAAAATCGTCATAATTTAGCGATTTCTTCTTTGATTTAAATGTGGATGTTCCCCCCGATCCGAAATAAAATTCTGCTCGGGATTCACGCTTTTCCTGCTCTGTGTGAGTGGAGGAGCATAACATTTATATATTTGAAGGCGGAAACGAAGAATCTAGTTGGCCAAATATTGAACTTTTTGTTGAAAAACAGCCACAGCTTTTGTAATTCTGGTCGGATTTGAAAACAAAATTTTTTCCCGCATACACAATAAAATTCTACATTAGATTTATTCTATTGCCATTTTGCATTGCTAGATCATAGTGCTATGAGGGGTATAATCGTTAGTTGGCACCCTGTATATCTTACGCTGAATCTTGCGAGAAATTTTGAGGTACTGGCACGCAAATGGGACGAATTCATCCAGTGTTTTGAGATGGTTCAAGTGAGTCACTGCCCCCAGAGCAAAGTAAGTGGCAATAAAGCGGATGTAAATTTCATCCATCTTGCTGTACGTTCCGTCCCAGGACACGTGGACTGTTTTTAGCCCCAAGTAAATGAAATACAGCCAGGAAATGGTCAAGTTAAACTTCCAAATCTTTCGTCTCACACCCACCGCGTTCATTGGCAAATTTGTACGGGCGTTCCAAGTAAATGGTGACATCCCAAATCTGCCTCCGAAGTAAAATCCAAGACGAATGTAAGTATGAATTTCCGGGGTCAATATTTTGGATGGGTTTGGCCCTGTCATTTTGTCTCGTTGACTCACACAGCGACAAGCGACAGGGAATATTGAGATTTTAAAATTTTTTGTCCATGTAGGCACAAGCAAATGTACTTACTCCATCGTTGATTCCTTAAGAGAATAGTTGTGTATTCCGTAAGAGAAGAATGTCTCCGTCCAGGCAACAAAAGCAACAACAAATGGAAAATTCCTTGAGATATGACGATGTGTAGTATAAATACCTGAAAAACTTGAAGAAGTCTGCTGTGCTACTGGCTATTGATTATTTGCACAAGAAAAACATAATCGATTGCTTCATGTTTATTTCAGTGTTCCAATTTCCGTTGAGTTTGTGATATGCTTGTCAGTTTGCCTTGTTAATTGAATCAATTCTCTCACTTGTAATGAAATTCTTGGGGGGGATTGGAAAGTCTTTTTATTTGGGTGTTTTCGACCGGAATTTTAATAATTTACAGGCACACCAGCAATAGTGAAATTACTCGCAGAATCGTAGATACCCGCAGTTCTTTTGAGTTCGTATAAAGAATTAAGGTAATTGCCATTTTTAATTATCTACAATCAATGTCTCGCCCTAAAAAAACCATTATTACTGCAAGTAAGCTCCTGTTTAGCCCTTTCTGCCTAAAACAGGCTCAGTTGTATGTGTTTGGGCACAACCGGACATTTAATAACAACAAGCAAACTTTGTAACTAATTGGGATATAGATAATGTTGGCAAAGCGAAAATGCCAAGCTAAATGCTTACCGAATGCTCCAATTTATATATGCCCATCATTTTTGCAGGCATTTGGGCTTTTTGGCGGGTATTTTGGCGCGAAATTGGGTATTATGGCAATTATATTTAGTCCAGTCATAATTATGCATGTAACAATCTGCTGTCTCTCGCGCCCATACCTCTATAATTTGCATATACAGTGGAGTCTCTAAATAAAAACTCTAAGGGGAAGGGCGAAACATATTGTTATAGGGAAAAGTTGTTATATAAAACATAAAATATGTACCATAATGTTTGCAGGGCGTAAAAAGTAATGTTGTTACACAGAAATGTTGTTGAAAAGAGACTTGTTATAGAGAGACTCCATTGTAATACAAATACGAGCTATTGAGTCATACCAGCCCAAAGTTATTCGAGTGAATGTTTAAGGGAACCGAAAAAACTGGGAGAACACAATGCTTTGAGATAACGAAATGCATTTCAAAGGAGGTAAAAAATCATTTTTGAGAAGAATTCGTACGAAACGTCTCCATATTTCATAGTCGAAATGTTAGCAATTGACCAAACAAAACGAAAACAAGACAAACCATAATATGAACAGTAGTTGAGTAGTCAGATTTTAAATCTAGTTTATCTTGAATTTTAATCAATTTCTCTGGTCTAAATTGAGGGCAAGTTTGAAGCCGTTAAAAAGATTTTTGATATGAGGTATCAAAATGTACTTATATTTTAAATGAAATCACAATTTACGTGGAACGTTTTTCAGAAAAATAATTTCATTGAAAATCTGTCTGGGTTTCAGCGCACTACGCAATTGTCGCAAAATTTCCTTGTGCCTCCAAAACGTATGAAAAATACGGATTTATAAATTTTTATAACTATAATGTCTGTCCATGGAAATCAGTATGTATATTCTGTTAGATCTGACAATAAAGCAATTACAATTAAAAAATTACAATTAATGGAGGCGATTTGCAAATAAATTTGTTAATTCTTTGCATTAAAATCGCCTCGAACTGGTCACATTTTGCATTTTGTCCTGTATATAGTAATACAAATATTAATGCGCATATGCATAAAATTTTAAAACCCCCCAATTGCCTGCCAAAATGACGGCAATGCCAAAATTCGGTCAACAATTCTATACACTGGTAAGGACCAAGTACCCTGCCACATTTTGGATGATGATAGATCCCATAGTGAGGATCAACCCACGATCAGCAAATCCGGAATATCCAACCGTAACCTTCATCTCCCGGAGAGCTACCAAATTTTTCCAATACCATTTCCCGTGATTCCCCTGCACTGCCCCAGCCCTCCTCCGCAAATTATCCCTGACAAGGGAGCTTCGATAATGAACTTCGGCAAGGCAGCTAAATAGACACACGAGCAGGATTGTGAGGGAAGATCCGAAAAAGGCGAGAAGCAGAGCAAAAACCCCACCGAGACGGATCGCTCCAACTATGCAGAAGATGCTGAGGGCCATCAGAAGGTACTGAACCATCGGGATGACGATCTGGCAGTAAACGTCATTGTACCAATTGGTGAGGTAGAAGAGCGTTTTATACATGCGAATCACGGTATGCGGCCGGCGTAAAGTATCTCTGGTGATATTCTTCATGGTCAGAGAGTCCAGTTCATAGAGTGTCACAAGAACCAACGTTGCCCATCCAAATAGTGTCATTGTGAGTAATTTCCCAGCCGCAATGAAGGCCAGCTCGACAATGGAGACCCAAAGGGAATTGAGGATTTTCGCCAGGAGGCGGAGCTCAAAGTCAGGGAGGCGCTTAATGAGCCAAGAAAAAGGTTGGTCCAGGGACTCAGGAGCAATGATACAAGCTGTAATTATTCCAACTGCGTGCATCTCGTAGCTTTGCCCAAGCTGTTTCATACAAAACCCCACCACTCGGCACAGGAATGGAACATCACCTTCCAGTAGCTCGTATTCATCTACAAATTTTAAAGTGAGTATTTATTTTGTTTACGACAACCCTAAACAAGCTTTTACTTATTTGCGTAAACATCTTGCGCAATAATATAGATGTGTAATCACAGCATTAAGCTTACGGTGGACCAGTCGAGAAATTTTTAAATACTGGCAGGTGAATGCCACGTATTCGTCCAAGGTGGCCAGAATGTTGAGGTGGCAGGTCACACAGAGCGTAAAATACGTGAAAATGAATCGGATGTAAATTTTCTCCAGCATGCTGTAGGTGCCATCAAAGGACACGTGAATCGTTCTTCCGGCCAAGTACAAGTAGTACATCCAGGTGAGCACTAGAGCAATTTTCCAAAATGTTCTCCTCCCTCCAACTGCATCCGCGGGCAAATTGGAAACGACATTCCACGTGAATGCGGAGATTCTAAGCCTGTTCCCTGCTTGGAAGCCAAGACGAACATGTTTGAGAATTTTGGGGGTAACGATTTTGGATGTATCCATTTTCACAAGAAAAGTTGTTTCCTTCAAACCCTAACAGGGATCTTCTTTGGTTAGTAGCACGACAAGCCGTTTAAAGTATTATAAGGAGTGGTCCAAAGATTTATTTATCTTTATATATATGGAAACAAAAAGATCAAATGAATGGGCGGCCCTGTGTAGGTCGATGTTTGGTGTGAATATGCAAAAAAAGAAGCATCCCCCCACTATGTTACTGACATGTTTGCAGATCAACTGCTCCAAAAACAGAAACTCCGATGAGATTGGTTTTTAATATTCACGTCACCTTCCTGAGTGACTTCTGGTTTTAGCCAAGTCCAACAAAGTGCCACGTGCTATATAACGATAAAAGCGTTGCAAATTTAATTGCAAACTGCCACGAAGTGTGTTGTGTATTTAAGTGGTCTTAGGGTTTTAACCAATTCCAACAAAGGGCGACCTCGTGCTAGTACATACTATAAAGGCTTTGCATTTTTAATGGCGAAATGACACGAGGTGTGTACTGTATTTTTAATGGTCGTAAATCTCTGTTCTTTATATACCTTCGTGGAGCTCACATAGTGTCATAGTACAACTTTCGTTTGGGTCTTAGACAAACCACATCCAAGTAAAACCCCAGGCTTTGAGAGACCACAAGGACAACTAAAATGAATCGCGACATGCAAATAGGTAAGTAGGAACAATAACAAATCAATATCCTTTAGATATTGTCCTAACAAAATGTAACAATTGGCATTATTCAAATTATGCATGTGTACGAGTAGAAATGGATAACTTAGAACTAATGTCACTGGACGTGATTATTATTATTAGTGATTTATTGCAGACATACACAGAAACAACTTGACAAGTGTGAAACGATACAACGAAGGAGTCATGAAGATTGTCACTGCTTGCTTATGTCTAGGATTACGGCTGATTAAGAAGTTGTTATGTATTTCACTACAATAGTACTTTTGTTTTGCAGTATGCAGTTATTAATTCAGCAATTTTATCTATTTTGTTATTGCAAATTTTTATGCTCAATGTTTTTGAAAACATGTATGAAATTAATATAAAGAATACATAGGCTAAGAATATGTTAGATTCTAAGCATATTCGTATGTACAAAGAAATTAAAAAATTGATTCAAAAGAAGATATATCTAAGTTCGAATCAAAATATGAAAATATAGTAACTCTTATAACGTGCGGATCCCAAGTTCCTTTCCAGATCTTGAACGACGAGAACGTGTCTCCAGGTGCTCTCCTCGGTCATTCGACTCAAACCAATAGAGAGAAAGAACGTCAAAAAATCGTGCACAGTGATTACTATACCTGTGTAATTGTGCTTTTTCTCTCAAATGCCCATCTGGGAGGATTTGAGAGGGGTCCCTGTGATTTCTGCTGAGTGATCAGTGCCCTTCTCGGTTGTGATTCCCATAAGGGAGTGCCCTAGTGAAAGAGTTTGGGTCGGCAGGTCAGTTCTCTCCAGCGATCCTGGAGCGGGCTGTGCGCGTGACCGCAGCCTGTGGGTCACATGTCAGTCGGGACTTGGTACTCTCTCCCACGAAACCCAGTGTGCGTGTTCCTTTCATTATGCCCTCCTTTTTTATATTCCTGTGTTATCACAGAGGAGCAACGACTCGAGGGAAGGGTGGTGGGTTTTTACCGTGCAGAAAACGTTGACGCTGCATGTTTCACTTTGCAATAGAGCGTTGCTTCTCTTTGAAATATAATGCTGGGCGTTATATTGGGGATAGAGATTCCCCTCAAACTCGACTCGGTGGGATCTGTCATAGCCCCGACTTTTTCAGGAGCACTGGGGGCGAGGGGGTTTCAATGGGCAGGGGGAGCATTCAACTAGCTGGAAGTGTTTTTGCGCAATCTATGTGCATTAACATAACAGAAAAAGTTCATAAAGCAAACATTTAGACTATAGCTGTTACGGGGTAGCTTGCAATGGGACTAAAAATGTAGCCTGAGCGACTCTTCATTATCTATATGGTAATGGGGACCCTGAATTATACAATATGTACAATACAACGTATGGATCCTGCTATGTATTGTTCTCCCCGTGGGTATTAGATTTGGTTAGATTCGAGTCCCTCGATTCAGGTCTTGTTCCTCGATAGCCGATGGTTTCCCAAATTGTGGTCACTCTTTGTTTATTTCCAGCGCGGAAGCGATTGTTTTTCAAAATTTGCCGTTTTTTTCAACCTTGACCCACCCATTAGTCCAAAGCAAGTGAGCGTATATATTTAATTTTATTTTTAAATCATTTTACGTTCAATAATGCCTGGAGGTGCTTGTTTTTTGGTTCCAGTAAAGCCGTTCCGGGTGAAAATACAGGGAGTAATTGTAAGGTCAAGCAGTTCTGTAGCAATGATTGGCGCGCAACCATACGGTTTTACGAGCTTCAAACGTTTGTGGAAGTGCAACTAAGCATAAAAGGCATAGCACGTAATTGGATTTTTTTTACAAATCTAGTAAAATAATAATATTTAAAATCTATCCACAAATATTGAGACTACGAAATTTTTCTTTTTTTTTACGCTGACCAGAGCCAATTTGAATCCTTGGAATTGCAGGCTGAGTATAAGATGAATTATATATAAGCAAATCGACAATGCAGTTGATAAACCTGAGCTCGAGTTTTTATCATGTATAAATTAAATAAATTCTGTCACTTCTAATGAAATTTCTGGGGAAATTGGAAAGTCTTTTTATTAGGGCGTTTTCGGGCGAATTTGAATAATGTACATTGTACATATTTGCTGACACAGTAGCAATACATTGAAAGTAATCGTGGAGTCGTAGATACCCGCAGTATTTGTGACTTGGTGTATAGAAAAATGGTAATTGCCATTTTTGATTTTCGCGATAAATGTCTCGTCCTACAATAAGCATTATTACTGCAATTAAGCTCTTGTTTCTGACTAAAACATGCTCAATTGTACATATGTGCTTGGGCACAACCGGACATTGTAATGCAGCGAATTACAAAGCAAATGTAACTAATTGGGTTATAGGTAATGTTGCCAAAACGACAATATACAACTAAATACCCAGAATTTGCTCCCAAATGCCTCCAATTACATATGCTCTGGATTTTGGGAGGCATTTAGGTATTTTGGCGGGAATTCGAGTAATCCGGCAATTAAATATAGTTTAGTCATAATTATACATAATATAATACTTTGCTGTTTCTAGCGCCCACAACTCCATCATATGGAATTTGCATGTAATACAAATGGAAGCGGAGTCATACTAACCCAAGTCTATTAGAGCTAATTTTGCAGGGAACGGAAAAACGTGGGGAGACGACAACGGTTTGAGATAATAAAATACATTTTGATGTCTTTGTAGGTAAGAAATTATTTTTGAGAATACTTCGTATGAAACGTTTACATATTTCATGCTACAAATGCTAGCAACTGAACAAACAAAATGAAAACCAGATAAACCATTGTACAAATGAAGAGTCAAATTTAAATTCTATTTTATTTTGAATTTCGATCAGCTTCTTTGGTCTAAATTAGGGACAAGTTTGAAGCTGCTAAAAGGATTTTTAAAATGAGATGTCAACGAATTAATAGTGTAAATGAAATCACAATTCAAGTGGACCATTTTTCAGAAAAATAATTTCATTCAAAATCTGTGTCACGTTGCAGCGCACTACGCAATTGTCGCAAAAATTTGCCTGTGCCTCCAAAAAGCAAGAAGACAATTTGCAAATTTGTAATTAATAATTTTTTATTATCTGCATTAAAACCGCGTAAACATGGTCAAATTTTGCATCTCGCCCTCTACAGACAGAAAAAGATGAATGCGAATGTGCCAAAGTGTCACAAAATTTTATACGCCCAAAATGCTTGCCAAGTTGCTGGCGATTCCAAAAATCGGTGGAGAATTCTACATACTGGTTAGCACCAGGTATCCGGCCACATTTTGGATGATGATAGATCCCATAGTGAGGATCAACCCACGATCGGCAAATCCGGAATATCCCACCGTAACTTTCATCTCCCGGAGAGCTACCAAATTTTTCCAATACCATTTCCCGTAATTCCCCTCCACTGTGCCAGCCCTCCTCCGCAAATTATCTCTGACGAGGGAGCTTCGATAATGAACTTCGGCAAAGCAGCTAAATAGGCACCCGAGCGCGATGGTGAGGGACGATCCGAAGAAGGCCAGAAGCAGAGCATAGATCCCACCCAGACGCATGGCCCCGACTATGCAGAAGATGCTGAGGGCCATCAGAAGGTACTGAACCATCGGGATGACGATCTGGCAATAAATGTCATTGTACCATTTGGTGAGGTAGAAGAGCGTTTTATACATGCGAATCACGGTATGCGGCCGGCGTAAAGTATCTCTGGTGATATTCTT
>JAQGBT010005376.1:0-14431 GCA_034698585.1 Disparrhopalites patrizii
AGAGAGAGAGAGACAGAAAGAGAAAGAGACGGAGAAAGAGATAAAGGAGAGACAGAAAGAGAAAGAGACAGAGAAAGAGATAAAGGAGAGAGAGGAAGAGAGCGAGAGATGGAAAAGGTAAACAAAGCGTAAAATTGGCAAAACAAAAAACTATAACTCATCGATTTGGAACTACAGGAGTGTGTGCTGTTCATCATAACAATAACACTTGAAATGCCGGCACCGCTCCCACTGAGCACCAGGCTCTTGCAGCACACGAATTCCTGGAATCCGACGGAATATGTTTGAAGAGACCTTATTTACACATACATACAAGAACCAACATAAAAAAACGGGCTTCATGCAGAAACACAAATAAATATTTCTACAACATACATATGTACAACTGTATATAGGCTTACTCCATGTATTGCCATGAAGAATTGTGTTCTTTATAATATAATAATATATACACATTAGCAATTTAATCCGAGAAAAAAGTCATTCGTTATGGACAAGTAACTACTGGGTAGGACCATATCATATTGTCATGGTTCTTAATAAGGTATACATAAATATTTTGGGGACTCCCAATCTATACACGTGTGGAAATAGGAGCTTTGAACGGCGGTATTGACATGGGATGAAAAATAACACTCTCTGAAGTTTTATTGGAAGACGAATGGCGTCGAGGGAAAAAATGGATTGGGAAGATGAATTAGGACATACCTTTGGTGATTGTGAAAAGCCATGGGTCGTTGAGTAAATGATAATTTCCCCATTATCCTCCTCCACGAATGAATCATGGTTTAAAATAAAAATTAATCTTCATACATATAAAATGTAATCGTGTATATACAAACATTTTTATTTTTGAGTCAGTTATTGTCATTGTGGGGGGATGAGGCACCCCTCCTTCAAAAAAAAAGTGGGCAGACGTTTAATTAACCACAGAACACATAGAGACAGTCATAAAATGTACCAAACCTCACTCACACGATTATCACAGAATTTTTTTTTTATTTTGGCTTTTGTAATCAAAGGATGATGAGACAGGGCAAGTCTCATCAGCTGGACACCACATGTATAAGCCTCAATATGTCATCTGTCTCCTCCAGCTTTTTTTTTATAACCAGGAAAAAAAAAGTTTTGAAAAAAATTGTACAATCAATACTTGGAGTCAGAAAAATACATAGGACTCTCTCTCTCTCTCTCTTTTCGAAACCAGACGTCATCATTTATAAACCACAACGGCAGGAGTAGGAGGAAGGGACGTACCGGGAGCTCTCAATAATAATGGTAATAATAAAGGGTTAAAAAAAACCAGCCATTGCATTCATTTGGAAAAAAGCATTTTTATCATAGCTTTCGACCATTACTATTAATATTATTTACATCTCCTCCTGAAAATATTTTCGTCGCTTTTATTTTATTGTTTCGCCCCTCTCCTCACCCTCCTCAGAAACAGAGGGAGATCGGTAACACTGCCACTGCTGCTCTTTTTGAAATAGTTTTTTTCCCGAAAGGAAAAAAAGGGCCCTCCTTCCCTCTCATGTATATCACCCACAAGAAATTAGGTGTGCATATGACCCCAAGCACTAAAAAAAAGGCTTTATGCTAACAGTCATGAATGCGTAGACTCTAATTTTTTCTCTCTCTCTCTTCCCTCTACACTTCTCCTACAATACACAGGGGTGGTAATAATAACAACCACTCTCTCACTCTTTGAAAAAGTCATAAAAATATTTTTATTCCTCTCCCTAATGTTTTTTCTAAGTACACACAACAATAACAAAATAATTATTATTCCAGCAACCCTATTAATAATAACATTTTCCAAGTGCAATGCCCGACCCCCGATTTTTCAATATACACATATTACCTTACACAAGTGGATATATATCCACACATTCTTTAAGGCCTACCAAAAAAAAACCCTACTCACACATTCCCAAAGCCATACACCTTTTTTTGACTGTGTTGGAGGTCTGTCGCCTTTATTCCGTAAAAAATCGTTAATTACCGGCCAAAAAAAGAATATGACATTCCTGTACATACTCCTCTTCTCCTCTTTAGACATTATAACGACCATGGAGGACAGACGCAAATGGGAATTGAATTTCTCTGGACGAAACTCGAAAGAGAGAAAGTGAGAGAGAGGGAGAGAGAGAGAGTGGGAGATTTTTTGACATGTAATATTACAGGGAAATAAAACCCGTAGAAGTAATTCACACATGTGTTCCCCCTTTTAACTCGTCATTGCCCTTGTCAATCCCAGGATTATTATGACACCACGGGAATTTCATTTGCCTTGCAATTACACGACATTATATGGGTCCATATAGGCGCAACATGGACATATACAAAAGGACAACACAAAGGGCGAGAAGAGGTCCAGGCATTAAATATTGGATGTGGTTCTGCTACATAAATACTCTCTATTTGTCCAATGGACGTGCTCAATGGAAGTGTGAATGAATATCCCATCACATAGTGTGTGGGGGATTGTAAGAAGCAGACTAGAAAATATTGTGGAGATTTATTCCCACACACAAAGGATTGTGTATATATGTATACATATAACTACATGTATACCTATGTATGTATACATACATAATATAGATATAAGTTTCCAGGAAACGCAGACACCCACGAATTCCAAACGCAAATAATACTTCTTCCCGTCTAAAACCTTTTTTTTCTCTCTCTCTCCCTGTTGCTTACAGACAAAGGCTGATAGAGACAGAAAAAGAAGAAAAAAAGGCTTTGTGCAAATATATCTGCCTCGATGATTTGCTAGGTTTTGGTTGAACTTTCGTCATTAATTATTGACAAAGTTGGGCGAAGCCCTCCTTAAAATATCAGACAGTGTTGAAAAACAAAGACTGGCTTTCCAAGTGGGAGAACAAAGAGGAAAGGGAGAGAGACTGTGAGATGCGAGAAGATCCAGTCAGAGCCAAAGGCACTCACAGGAAGGGACTGAGATTCAAGGGAAAAAAAGAGCGGGAAACACGCAGACACCAAGTGAAAAGAAAGACACAAGGGTATATAGTGAGGGTGAAGATAAAAGGATCCAGCATGTGCAACAAGCAACAGAACAACTACAGATCTAATGCAAAGGGAGATGGAAAAAAACCTGGGAACACAGGCATAGAGAAAGGAGAAAGCCGGGTGAAGAAAAGAATACGAAAGACAATATAAAAGAGACCGACTATGAACGGAAAAGAAGCAAATTGAAATGACTAAACAATTACGGAGAGACTATTTTGGTAGAAAAGCGAGAGAAAAAGACATGAATATACCACTGAATATACAGAGAGAGAAGGAAGACAAACAGAGAGACGAGACATACACAGAGAGACACCAAGATAGACAAACCGAGGGAGATATATCAAGAGAAATCTAGAATAAAGAGACAGACGAAGAGGCAAACAGGAAGAAAGAACGACTTAGGAAGAGACACCCAGGGGGGTAGAAATACAGAGAAGAGACAGCGAGACATCGGAAGAGAGATAAATGACACAGAGATTTAAAGGAACAGAGAGAGAAATGGAGAGAAAATGAATGGAAGAGAGAGATTTACAGGAACAGAGAGAGAAATGGAGAGAAAATGAATGGAAGAGAGAGAAACGGAGAGAGATTTAAAGGAAGAGATAGAGAGAAACGGACAGAGATTTAAAGGAAGAGAGAAACGGAGAGAGATTTAAACGAAGACAGAGAGAAACGGAGAGATTTAAACGAAGAGAGAGAGAGAGAAACGGACAGAGATTTAAAGGAAGAGAGAAACGGAGAGAGATTTAAACGAAGACAGAGAGAAACAGAGAGATTTAAACGAAGAGAGAGAGAGAGAAACGGACAGAGATTTAAAGGAAGAGAGGGAGAGAGAAACGGAGAGAGATTTAAACGAAGACAGAGAGAAACAGAGAGATTTAAACGAAGAGAGAGAGAGAGAAACGGACAGAGATTTAAAGGAAGAGAGGGAGAGAGAAACGGAGAGAGATTTAAACGAAGAGAGAGAGAAACGGAGATGGCATGAAAGGAAGAGAGAGACGGAGAGAGATACAAAGGAAGAA
Organism: Disparrhopalites patrizii; assembly: GCA_034698585.1. Lineage (NCBI taxonomy): Eukaryota > Metazoa > Arthropoda > Collembola > Symphypleona > Sminthuridae > Disparrhopalites > Disparrhopalites patrizii. The sequence continues at coordinate 4,053 of JAQGBT010005376.1, forward strand.
AGAGACGGAGAGAGATTCAAAGGAAGAAAGAGACGGAGAGAGATTCAAAGGAAGAAAGAGACGGAGAGAGATTCAAAGGAAGAGAGAAACGGCGAGAAAGAAAGGAAGAGAAAGAAACGGAAAGAATGTGACAGCGAGGAGAAAAAATGTTAGGAAGAAAATATGGAAAAAAGAGAACGCAGTAAAGCAGACAAAGGGAACGAAGAAATTTTTGTGACACGGAGAGAACAAAGGTAATAAAAAAAAATGGCAAAATTTTATGCAGAAAAAAAGAGAGATGTCAGAAAAGTACAGAGAGACAATTGAGCAAATACAGAGTGGGAGAGTGCGAGGAGGACAAAGAGAGAAATCTATATAGGTATAAGTGCAAATACATAAGAGAATTGTGAGACAGCCAGAAGGCTGAAGTATGTAATTAACTCCCAGAGAAAAAGCTCATGTCTGTGCACACTTTTTTTTTCTTCTTCCTTTCGTCCATCACATTTGCAATATGATGATTACTGTATATTAAACTGTATTAGTATAATCATTTCTTCTCCATGAATCATATCCCCACTTTGGTAGTTATTCAAGCCTCTCTTCTCATGTTCAAATGCTCTTTTTTCCCATACAACCATGACACACTGAACGAGAGTATTATTTTATTATTAGTATTATTATTAATGTTGTTATGTGCGTGAAAACACATGTACAAATATAATTGATGCAAAAAAAAAAACAGACAAGAATGCATACTGAAAAAGTGCATACTGACTTTCCCCTCATTTCACACACTGTTCTACTTTTCTTCTTTAACATCTTTGTCAATCATTTTATTACATATGTTTTTAATCCCCTGCCCAGTAGGGCAGTAATAGAGAAGAATTCTGTGCCAGCCCACAAAAATCATTGTCGGGAAAGACTTGAAAAATTGTATTTATTTACCTTTTTTTAAATCCCTCCCCTCTGGAAATTGTTTCTTTCTGTTCGGAAACCACATTTTACCCCCAACAATTTTTTGTTGTGGTACACTTTGATATTTCTAATAATATGATAGTATTTCCCTCCGGGTCTTTTGATCCAAAAAAAAGGAATGCCCACGGGGAGAGGAAGACAGAATATAATGTGAATCCTTTGTTTTTTTCTTTGTTTCCATGTGCCATGTGAGGAATAAAAAAAAACGTAGACAGAAGCGAGGGAAAAATCTTTGTGTGTGTAAAAGTGTGTGAGTGCGTACGGAAGGGACCATGAAAAAAAGGGTTGGCCGCATATGTAAACAATTTAGATTTCTGATTCCCTCGTCTTTTTTCTTCTCCTTGAGAGAGAGCCTGTTCCTTTTTCTTTCTTGAAAGTCTTTCTTTCTTTCCTTTCTTTTACTCCAAACATTTTCGCGCTCTTTTTTTTTTCTCCTTCATGCGTCTTCATTCTTGGAGTTGAGTACAACTTGTTCCTTTATTATTATTATTATCCTCACACACACACACACATTCACTTGCTCCTTGCTTTTTAGTCATGTCCGAGTTCCTTTAAAAGCATCGACAAGACACACGGGGTATACGATATACAGCAGGAGTTTTTCGAGACAAGAAAGGAAGACGCTGCCAGACGAAAGGAGTTAAAGAAAACCTTGAGATTGTATAACAAAAAAATGTGGTGGTAGGAAAAAAAAAATTGTTACGTATTTTTATATGACTTCACACACACATGCACACATATGAAAGAACTTCTTTTTGGACCAAATGAGTGAGTGAGTTTTTTTTTTTTGGAGAGAAAAACGTACCTACGGGGATATACCCATGTTTTCCATGTGGTAAATTACCCCACCATACATATACATATATAAAGGATTAAGTCTCAAGGTATAAATATACTTACACGCGGACACAATAACCTCGTGAAAAGAAGAATGATTCCAGACAATAAAAATTCCCTTATTCCCTTCGTCCTTTCGTATCAACTTTATATATTTCTCTCTCTCTCTCTCTTGCTCTGCCTTCACTTCGTCTCCCCAGACTCACAAGTATTTTACATAGTCAAGGCGAAATTCTCCGCGTGTCTCTCACTGTCTGCCTTCTTTAGCAAGTTCACATGTCATCTGGGCCAAAATGTTTTTGAGACAAAAGGGGAAAGTTTTGTTTTTTTTTTTTCAGACGGATTTCCATTTGCACGGATAATATGGCAAATGGCACATTTTTCCAGGGTTTCTCTATACAAGCATGACAAGTTTTATAATATTTATATAAAAAAACAAAGAGTCTTGTTAAAAAAAAGGGCTTCTCACTTTGATACATTAATATGCAATGGGCTTTTTTTTATAAAAAACGGAAGAAGCACAGTAAAAACAAGGTTCCATAGCTCCTCCAGTTAAATATAATAATATGCTTGTCAAATATACACATGTAAAAAACACATAAGTATGTAAAAAACTATATACATATAAATACGTAAAAAAATATACATGTGACAAATGTTAAAAAAATATATAAATATGTAAAAAAAAACATGCATACAAATATGTAAAAAATATACATATAAATATGTAAAAAAGGATACATATAATCATGTGAAGAAATACACATATAAGAAATGTAAAAAATTACACATGTGTGTATCACCAGCGAATTATTATTTCCATCTGTCTCCATTTTTTCTCATGACTAACAGTGAGAGACAAGGAAGACAACTTTTACTTTTTCTCAAGACATTATGCCATTGCTATATACTCCTCTGTCTCCTCCTCCTCCTCCTACTTCCCACCGGATGCTCTATTGGACATGCTGCTTGCGAAAAACTTTTGCCCATGTCGTGGCGTGACTCCTTTCCTCCTCCTCCTCCTCCCTCCACCAAAAGCCTGAGGATGCCCCTGTAACCGCATTTTAAGGATCAAAAAGTTGAGCAAATGGCGTGACTTGCCGTTGATTTCATCTTCTACTATTTTATCATTTCTTTTTTTTTTATTGGGGGGAGATAAAAAATAATGAAAACGCAAGCTTTTTCGGATACTTTTGCACTGTGAGAAAATATTTTTTTTATACAGGATTAATTAGACAATCTAAAAAAAAAAGCATATGCCTAGTGAGAATTAAAATGCTGTTAAAATGTGTAGGAATGCACCACTCTTTTGTCTTGAACAAGACGTAATTGATTAAAAAAAATACAGGACTTAAGGAAAACTGGTAAAAGCATATGTTTGATTGTTACGCTGACAGATTTCATTAGTAGGTACAGGATGAGAACAAGAGAGGGGGAAAGAGAGAGAGAGAGAGAGAAAGAGGGAGAGAGAGAAGTGTTGAAGAGAGGAAAAAGGGTTGTCATTCATCATTTCAACGGAATCTGAAATAAGTCAAGACAATTGGCATTTATTGTCACAACAAATTATCTCATTCATTTGCATATTGTATAGTAGTAATACGAAAAAAAAACATTTATATTGTTGATTTGGCAAACCAATTTTACACGTGAACTTCTTGATCAGATGACACGGGAAAGGGTATTTAAAAGGACATTGGATGATTAATAACAGAGGGAACATAGAAATAGAGAGGAAGAAAAAAAAACCTCCTGTAATTGAGGCCTGAAGAGAAATCCTCACATGTGTATTTTTTAACCCTTTTCCCTAAGCTGTTCCACTGAAAAAAATAGATGATTAACCTTTTAAATGAGGCCAAGGCACATGTATTTGGTCGTAGAGGGATCATTTGGGTGAAGAATGACTATACAATTGCGTTTACATAAACAAAATTAAAGGAAAAATGTTTGCTTTTATTCTGTCAAAAGATGGTAACCCACAAAAGGTTCCCTGTGGAGGATCCCAACTGTTCGGTTCCAATTGGAGTTCCAAAGGATTGCGAAATTTTTTCACGGAGTTATACGCTGGCGAAATTTTCAGTTGTTCGCCGTTAAGCAAGAAACTAAACTGTGGGGGGGGGATGGAGGAGACCCAGTAAAAATAATTCTTTCACTGTTCTCCACTAACCCCTATGTTTAATACAAAAAATAGGGAAAAAAACTCCACATTCTGTAAGGAAACAAAGCTGTTTTTAAAAGAAAACGCCTGCCACATTTCCCCATTTAAAAGCATTTTCGTTACGTCTGACAAATCCCAGACACGCAGGTGAAAAAAAAACGGAAGTAAAACACGGGCGGCAAAAAAAAAGTTCCAATATGCTTTCTCTATAAACAGAATATACACATACTCCTAACAAACATTGCCAGAATAATTACAAACTAACGTCTATATATTATGCAGATAATACCTGAGCCATCCTTCTCCAAGGTACCGGAGAAGGATGAACGCAGAATTTACGCAGAAAACATATGTAGAGCAGTCAAGTTTTTTTGTTTGGGGGGGGGGGGTTCTTTATCTACTAATAATAATATGGTAGACGCATTATATAATAAATGGCTTAGGGAATGATTACAGTATATTTTTTTTAAAGATACGATATTTATTTTTTTATTTTCATATAAAACCCAATGTATATCTACCAGACCAATGAAAAAGTGTATATGGGTACACCAAAAAAAAAATCTCTTGTGATGAACAACTGTTGTTATAAACTCTTCTGGTCTGCTGTTGATAATAGAAAAGTCTGGCTTTGTTGTCATCAGAAAAAAAAAGTACAAATTCAATATTAGTGGAAGAGTTTTAGGAGACCCGACCAGACACACAGGACACTACAAGCCAGCAAAAAACCAAAGAGAGACACAGAATGAGATAGAGAGAGAGAATGGGAGAGAGAGAATGCGAGAGAGACAGAGAATGAGAGAGAGAAAGAGAGGCATGTGTGGCCCAAAAGTTGCTGAAAAAAAAAACGAATGAAATGATTATGAAAAGATGGGGAAAATGGTAGAGAGAGAGATAGCAAGATTCCCCTCTAAAATGCGGAGAGAGAGAGAGAGACTAGTGCGTGTGCACAGGTGTTTTACTAACGCAACTTCATATTTTATTCCACTGATTACATTAACAGCCGTGAAAAAAAAAAGAAGTGAACAGAAGAAGAACAAGAGGTGAGTAGCGAAAAAAAATGCAAGTGTCAGCGTATATACACTCAATAATGTATGTAGCATTACGTAACTAGCCACTTCTACAACGTCTGGTTTACTTGGACAAGTCTGGGTGGATGTAAAGGGGGAAAGAAGATATAGTCGAAAATGAGTCTGGCCAGCTTCTATTACGTATAACTGACAATGATCATTTCTGGAATCATCTCCCCTCCTCCTACTCTTCCAGAACGTCTTTCAAAGTCTCGTCTTTATGGTCTGGAACTGTCTTTTCACCCTTCTCTCTCTCCTTTTTCGTCTCTCTCTCTCTCTCATGCTGATCCATAAATTCTTACCTTTTTATCTCAAATCAATTGCAGATCACTCCCCACCATAGAAATCTCTATCTCTGTGCATGTGTATCCCCAAAAAGAGAGAATGAAAAATTATTTATACCACACTTCCTTTCCCACTTGTATGTATCTGTGTGTGTAGTTACGTCCTTTCCCTCTGTCTCGCATTTATTGTCTCACTTTTAGCATCTCTCCCCTCTCTCTCATCATGGCCTCTTTCAGTATCTCTCCCTTCCTAACTGTCTCGGTATTTGCCTCTCTTTCTCTCTCTGTCCCTCTCTCTCCATCCTTGTCCGCCTCTTCCGTTTTTGTGATGCAGAGATGATAAAGAGGGAGAGAGATCCCAACGCTTCCCACCGTCTCGCATTATTATCATCATCATTACTATTTCAACAAACTAGACAAGCAAACCTCTGTAAGTTTGGTCACTTGAATGAACTTGAGACGACGACAGCGAGCCAAAAGGTTCATGAATGAGTGCGTCAATGAATGAAATGAATGAATGAGAATCGCTCAATTACTTTTCTATATAACAAACTAGGAATTTCCTGTGCGAGATACAGAAAAAAAGGCCTCCCTCCTTTTTTCTGTTTTACCAAATGTAGTTCTAGTTTTTTTTTTTTTTTTTTTTTTTACAAATAATAGTTACACAGCCAAATTTATTTTCACACACATCAAACAAAACACAACTTCAGCTTAAAAAAGTTGAGATTACAAAGAATAAGACTTGAGATAATTTAATTAGTAATTACTTACTTCGACGAAGCTGTAAACTGTAACATCAATGAGAAACAACATTATATCTATAAAAAAAACAGATTTCACGTAACAGATCGTCAGGAAAAGTTAACTTTTGACCATGATCAACAAGTGAAAAGACATTCCAAATAATTCGGAGTAATAATACACCATTTTGAATATATGTTTTGTACAATATAGGAAAGTAGGAATACATTTTATATCAAGTCCACACATTTTGTTTTTTTTTACGTTAAAAATATTATTACACGACTACAAAAGCATTTTTTTTCGTATATTTGTTACTAGCACAATAGCATAGGCGAATAACCCATTGACGGGGTAATTCACTGATTCGTCCACGTTTTTGCAGTTAGAATCAGAGGATAAGAGCATAATAAACAAGACAAATATATTAAACACATATTTGGCTTTAGATTCCGTACACTATTTTGTCAGTCCAGTTACATTGTTATTGTTATCCTTGCATTGTATTTCCCTCCCAGACAGTTTGTGTACACTTCCCATGCTCCATATACATACGTGTACATATGTATACTGCTGTGTTGATACACCCTATAATCTTTCTTTTCATACGCCGTTTTTTTACCTTTCTCGGCTTTTTTTTTCTCCCCAGTATTTTACATTTTACAGCGTATCAAAATATATATAAAAAAAGAGACAGATCTAGGGCAACAATACAAGTTGAGCTGCTCGAGCCAACGATTCCATTTCACAAATCCACGTTATTCTACTAGTATCCCCTACTCCTTACAAACATAGGTAATATGTATGTACATTATATGGTAAATCCATTGGATAAAAGAAGCCTTAACTCTTACATTCCTATGGAGAAGATTTCCATGTAATGGGTAACCGAGAACAAATTAGCTAGATCAAAACCTTGTAGAGTTTTTACTACTCACGACATTCCGTCCCCGCTTGCAATACCATTTGGAGAAAATTCTTACATTACATGCATTTGCACCAATAATACACCCTAACACGCTGGCAACACAAATTAACTATCATCAAGATACCAAAAAACCACGTCACGACTGGACAGATGACAAAGATCAATAAAATATACAGCTTACTACAAAGCCATGTAGCTTTTTTAAAAAATAAATCTTTTTTAATCATTTTGCAACACCAGAAGCTCTGCGCACTTTATGAGAGTTGTACATATCTTCCTGTATTTTTTATTTTGCTCCACATATTTAACAATGATTAGTTTGATATTAAAAGGATTGTAAAAATACGCTTTGTCAGATGCTTTCCCCCCTTTGACTCTTCCTCTTTCCAGGTACTTACATACAAGCTACCACCATGAACATCCTGGCATGACAATATACTATACTTCATATAAATATGTTGATCATTAGTGACATTCATTTGTGCTAGTAATTGGTATAGAGATTATATTCCTGCATTCAATGATGAAGTCACTATAAAAAAAAAAAGACGGTGATGGTTCTCATAATTTTATCACATACCACAAATATCTACTAATAAGTAGACGTGATCATAATTACATTACATATATTAAAACCTTGCATATCAAATACACTCATGTATAAAAATGATGATAAAACTTATACCATTATTTACTGATGTCAAACTTTTGGATAAAGGGAGAAATACAATGATTGTCACACACATTCCCGCACGGTATGCACATGTGTTTATGTGTAAATAACTCTTGTGACAATTTTGAGCTGGTGTGTGTAAAAGTGTAAATTAAAAAATGTAATCCTTGTACAAAATACACCGTTCATTTTATATAGGTCACTGAATAAAATATAATATTTGCTTTAGCTTCCCCCTACCCTCCCTCCCCAACCACTCGTCTAATGATGATGAGTTTCAATTCAGAACTTTTATGAACCTTTATCATTTTTCAAGGTTTTTTCTCCATTCCATTGCTTTCACTGACTGCATGAGATTCCCCTCCTAACCCCGTCTCAACTTCTCTCTTGCAACATTCCATGTCAGCCGCACGCAGTCATTGTATTACATAAAGGTTGGAGAGGAAAAGGAGGATGAGTCGGGAGTGCAAGAGACGGCTTTGGGTTGAAAAATATATATATTCCGAAAATGTATACGGACATATACATACGGACAGTAAAATTTATTATTAGAACAACATTTACCCATACATTTATTGTATTATTACCACTAACCTGGAAAGGTGGTTCAAACAGATAACTAGATATTGGAGCAGAATTCAGTAATATTTTACACAGCCCACTATTTGTATTATTCCCTCACAGTCACTGAAATACATAAGGGCGCATTTAAAATCTATACCTCCACTCAAAGCACGTTATCTTCATTTGTACATACACAACCAGACTCAAAGTATTATTTTTATTACAGGACTACTGCTAATAATCGTAATAATACCTAAACCAAATGATAATAATTTCAGTTCGCATGCAGGCAAGTCTTCAGTTTTTTTTTGTGTCCCTTGGTGTTGTACTAAACTAAGCATTACGAGCTTTTTTTTTATAATCCAAACAAAAAGGATTTTAAACGCTTTACGCAAATCTTGGCCGGATCAAGGCTCACACGTGGAAACTCGGAAAGTAGCTAAACAGAGACAAGTTAACTTCAATTTAATGTGCATTTGCACATATTTATGTGTATGTGCTACACACTCGAACCATAACTTTTGCTTTTCAACAATACCCTCAATTCTGAAACGTACACACACAACAATCGTGTAAGTACTTGACTACAACAATTATGTTCCTGACATTTGTCCTCTTTTCCTAATTTGCTCTCCAACGAACATGGAATTTTTTTCAACACATGAGCTTCTTGAAACATTTCCACAGCAAAGTCCTGCTCCCTAATAGTTATTACTCATAGTACAAGTCCTGCTACTAGTTACAGGCTGTTCCCTAGAAAAACGGCACAACCAGCCAAGACTCAATTTACGGAAGAAGATGTGTGAGTGTAAACAATGACCTCAAATTGTCGGTTAAGCAATTGCTAGCTACGCCGCAGGACCAAATCATACTTACAATTTCCAAAACACACATTTAAACATTTCTTCTAGTTTAGTGTGCAATGATAATTTGTCTTGTAATGAGAAAAAAATAGCTGCCTCATTACTCCTCCATATAACTTCCACTACCACTCCTGACCATTTTTATTGTAACTCTCCCCTGTAATCTTTCACGCCTACACCCACTGATGGAAAAGAAGGAAAAAGGAAAAACTACACGTCCTCACTAAAACATGAAGACATACAAAAGAGCGTCCAGAGGAGGTGTTTCAAATAAACCATACAATTCACGTACATATGAAGGATACAGAAGCAAAAGGGATTAATTCCATCTTTGTTTGAAAATTGAGATTTTCTCATGATAACACCCCAGTACACCTGGGCTTTGCACTGTGTCACCCATTTCGGTTAGATGTTGTTAGAAGTATTTTCAAAAAAGGAAATCGAAAATCAAAGTTTTCCATAAGAGTGCATTACCTAGTACAGGAGTTTTTCCTTCCCCCAGCAAAATTCATTTTACGGACTTAATCCCTTTTGTTTCCATACCCTTTCATATATTTAATGTGCACGTACACATAAAAATACCTTGGAAAAATTACATTCAAATACTCAGTAGTTCAGTACAGACATGTCCAAATTATATTTGCAGAGCGTGGGAAAATCTTCACGGTCAACGACCCATCTCCTATTCAAAAACTGAAATAATTTTTCTGAACCCTCCCTTACTACTACCGTCAATAGACTACAAATCCCGCGCCCTAGTTTGCTTTGATGGAAACTCAGCTTTTCCGCTTCTTTATAGTCTCTTCATCTCCTTTCCCCTACTTTTTTTTGGAATGTTTTCATTGTCCAGGAAGGAAACAAAATCTTTTAACAAAAAAAAAGAGATTGATTTGAACCCCCCCTCCCTATAATTTTCAAAATATAGCTCTAGCACAGTAAAAAATCAATACATTAATATGATTTCACTAAACATCAAAGGTGGGCGCCTATAGCCTATAATAGGCTATTGAATAGGCTAGGCAGTAGGGTGGCAATAAATGTGCGAGATTTATAGGCTCGGCTATAGGCTTTGACAACGTTTGTGCCTATATGAAAGGCCTGGTAAAGGCATGCAATAAAATTTACAATAGGCATGCGTATGCAAATAGGCCTTGATCAAACTGCTTATTAGGCCATTCGGATATGCGTTACCCATGCCCGTATATGTCTGATTTTGAACGCGGCGCGGTGAAGACCCGGACCAATTCCGACATGTTTTCGAGGCATATTTTCAAATACAGGTTTTTGCCATCTCAACTTATTATTTTTCA
>JAQGBT010005377.1:0-14429 GCA_034698585.1 Disparrhopalites patrizii
TCTCTCTCTCTTTCTCTCCCTTTCTCTCTCTCTCTCTTTCTCTCTCCTTCTCTCTCTCGTCCTATTTCTGCTCCTCTTTCTTTCCCTTTATGACTTTATGTCTCTCCGTCCATCTCTCTTGCTCTGTTTATAATTTCTTCCTCTCTCTCTCTCTCTCTCTCTCTACCGCACTCTTTGATTGTCTCTCTCTCGTCCCAGGAAGCCCCATAAAAGCACATGAAAACAAAGTGAAGACTAACATGTACATATAAGCCCCGGCCATAGTAGAATGACTCCGCCATTTGCCTCAAGAGAACGTGTAAAGTATTCGTGTAAAGTATTACGGAATCCTCAACAACGGCCTTTATATAGTACTGTATAAAGGCGGTAAAATTTATAGGGGCTTTAGTATGGAAAGAACACGGTCAAAAAAAAATAGGGGGAAGTTCGTGGAAGAAGAAGAAGATTGAAGAGAATTACAAATCTAGTTTACCATTTCCTTTGAGAGGAAATAGAATTGCATTGGAGGGAAACTTTTGCTTAAGTTTACTATTCGAGCTATAGTTAAGACCGTATACATAATACGCATGTAATGCTCTCATAATTCCTTCATATAAAATGTACCTATATTATTCCCTGGCCAAATATCCTTTAATGTGGAATGTGGGTACATATTTTTGTATGGGTATAGCAGCTCCATTAAAAGGAACAACATCCACTTGGTACATCCTGCTATGTCCCAGCTTCCCCTTTACTGTTATTAGCACACGTAATCATAATAGTAATACTTAATATTCATCTCTCCCCCGGAGCTATGGGCATAATGATGTCATATAATGGGAAGAGTGTGAGAGAACAAAAATTGCAATTAACATGAGAACGTCCATCCGCTTTCAAAAATAGAAAAGGGAAGTAAAGAATAATATTCGCGCTTAAAAATTAGTGCCTCACTTTACCTTTTTTTTTTTTGAAAGAGAAAATTAGACAGTTTTTTTTACCTTGTTAGTAAAGAGACATGTAGTTTAAATGGGAACAAGAAAAAGCATGTGTCAAATGGGAAATTAATTATGACTCTCCTCACGACGCCTTTTTCTCTCATAAGAGGTAATTATACCCTTTTTCGTGCTTAATGATGGTGACCCTACGACCATTAAGAAGGCAGGTGGGAGTCAAAGGAAAAAGAGTTTCTCTTGTCACTAGCAAGATTTTTTTTTCATTTTGTTTGTGCCAATAAAGGACCAAAAGGAATGTTGAGCATATTCCTTTATTAGTATCTGCAGGGATCATTATTTGTGTCACTATAAAAGAAGGAACCAAGTCATATAAAAAAGGCTGTCTCGCACTTTTCCTTCTTCATCGTCTTATTATTTTTCTGTCAAGGAGGCCTGTTACTACCACTCTTTTTGTCGGCCCATGACACAGAATCAGCCCTTTTGATGTTCCCCGTCATCCGCATGTGAATGGAGGAAAACAGTTGATTAAAGAGACAGTTTCAGAGGACGCTGGGATGGGGAGAGACGAGGACCTCAACGGGAGCTGGAGAAAGTGAGAACGGAAGAGAGGGAGAAAGAACAGATTTATTAAAGTCTCAAAGAGAGACGGAGAGAGGCCAACGGCCAAAAACGGAATACAAAGAGCCAGCCGACATCCCAATGCGTAACAAACCAAAGAGAGAAAGTGAAGCTGGGACTAAAACTGGGATGCTGCAAGACGGAGAAAGGATATGGAAACAAGGAGAAAATAAAGCGTTCCAGACAGAGAAAAAAGGAATCTATCAAACGGGTATAACCCAAAACCAGAACGAACAAGGAGAAATCAACGCTGTGCGTAAATGAGAGTGAATGAGAAACAGGCAAGAAGGAATTAAGTGAGAGGTAAAAGGCAAACATTAATTCGGAGAGAATGAGCCAAAAAGAAATCACAGGAGGAAAACTGCAACATGACAGAAAAAAGACAATCCAAGAGAAATGTCACAAGAGAAAGGACACAGGCTGTCAGAGGGGAAATGTTTAAGGAAGGAGAAAGAGAGGTAAAAAAATAAGGAGAAAAAGCGGTACAAAGTTAGTACAACAAGGGGACGGTGAGAATGAATGGGTTTAAATGAATACAAATGGAAAGGAGAGAGAAAAAGAGTAGCAAATTGAAAGAGAGAGAGAGAAAGTAAAACAAGCTAGAGAAAGAATATGCAAAAGGGAGATATCGTCAGAGATTAAAAGAGAGAGATTGTCAGAGACTAACCCAGAGAGAAAGTTAGAGGGTCAAAGAGTAAAAGAGAAAGAGAGAGAACGACAGTAAGAGAGAAAAGGGGAGGCCAAGAAAGTAAAAGAAAGCAAAAAAGAGCAAAAAAGAGAGACATAAAGAAAAATAGAGGGAAAGAGAGAGCTAGCCAGAGAGTTAAACAGGGAGAAATTAAGTAAGAGAGAGAGTGACAGGGAGGAAGAGAGAACGAGAGAGAAAAGGGAGAAAAGCCGAGAGAAAGAGAGAAAACCCCAAAAAAGGGAGAGAAAAACCGAGAGAAAGAGAGAAAATCCCAAAAAAGGGAGAGAAAAACCGAGAGAAAGAGAGAAAACCCCAAATAAAGAGAGAAAAGCCAAGAAAGAGAGAAATAGAGAAAACCCGAGAAAAAAAGAGAGAGAAAAGTCAAGAAATAGAGAAAAGAGAAGAAAACCCGAGAAAAAAAGAGAGAGAAAAGTCAAGAAATAGAGAAAAGAGAAGAAAACCCAAGAAAAAAAGAGCGAGAAAAGTCAAGAAATAGAGAAAAGAGAAGAAAACCCAAGAAAAAAAAGAGAGAAAAGTCAAGAAATAGAGAAAAGAGAAGAAAACCCGAGAAAAAGTGAAAGAGAGAACGTGAGAGTAAAGAGAGAAAACCCGAGAAAAAGAAAGTCCAATGAGAAAAGAGAGAAAAAAGAAGAGAGTAAAAGCGACAAAGAGAGAAAGAGAAAGAAAAAAACAATAAAAGGTACAGAGAGGAGAAAGAAAAAGAGGGTAAAATGGAGGAGGAGAGGAAGAAAAAGAAAGTAAAAGGTAGAGAGAGATAGAAATCGGCAGAAGAGAGAGATAGTGCCACAAAAAATTAAGAAAAAAGCGCAAGAACTTGCAAAAAAAAAAGCGTAGGGCCAGCGAAACTCCATTGAACCAAATAAGGGGAATTCCCTGCACTTTTTCCACATTAAAGCCGAGTGAGAAAACTCAGGGGTCTCGGAGGAAATGAGGAGGAAATGGCGTTATCAACTGTAACTCTCTACAAGGCATTTTTTACAACTTTTTCACCCATTCCTACTCTCCTCCCCGTCCACCCCTTTCTCCCATTACTCCGTACTGCACTAATATGTAATAAATAATGCTTTTTTTTCCTCTCCTTAAAAAAACAAGGCAATTCCCCCAAATTTAGTTTTAGTCCCATGTTCATGGGTGAGGGGGGAAATTTTACACATAAAAAAGTTGTCGCATAAATCCCTTTTTTCCCCATGTTACATGCATTTATACTGCCAAAAAATATGTGAACCCCGTAATGAACGCCTTCCCCCAGCGAATCCAGCCTCTATGGTAAAAATTCATGGGAAATAATGTACTTTTCTGTCCATTTAACTAATAAAATGTTGACTCATTCTTTTTCTTTCCTTTTTTTTCTGTGTGTGAACGACTTGAACCCGAAAAGGCAAAAGAGTGACAAGTCTAGTGCAATTCCCCTTTACATTACACGCATATATATTTCACGTAGAGACATATACGTGTACATATTAAGCACAATCATACACATGTATATGTACATATTAAGTCTATACACTAGGCAGGAATAAAGGCGTATGAGAAAAAGGAAGAGGAAAAGTCTCACCTCTGTCTTGAAGATGGTCAAAAGCACTGCTACTGCCGCCAGCCCTGACTATTCTGCTCTCCTCATTATTATTATTATTGTAACTATTCTCATTATTGATATTGCTACTACTGCTGCGAAGAGAAGGAGAAACGTCCGCTGACCCCGACAGATAAGTCGAGAGGGCTTCAGCCTGTGAAACAGAACAAATAAACAAGGCTCATATTATTATCATCTTTAAAAAAAAACGCATATATCCACATTAAACGTAGACTTACTGTGTACAGTAAATGAATTAGCATACATGGTCAAAGATAAGGAGAGCACAAAAATCTCTTCAAGACACCAAATTACATATGCAAGAATGTCCACGTACATATGCATCACCCTGTAAGATCCACAATATTTACATATACGCACACACTCGCTAAAAAGATTCTTTTTACTCAGTCAACGCATGACACCAAAAAATGTCAATTTCACCATTTCAACCGCTATAGATTACATGCCGTCCGAAACTTTCTCAGGCTTATTAACCCCAAGAATGTTCCAAATATTTCTTCAAATATTTTAATCTCAATAAAATTCATTGAAGAATGATTTTATCCAATTCGCAATTAAATTTTACGGATAAAACATTTTCTAACACATTTATTTGTTGACGCTGCAAACAGAATTGGGTAGGGAGAAACATTTTTTTGAAAACATCGATTTTTAATTCTGCGTGAGTAAACCCCCGTAACGTGGAAATTAGGGGTGGCAACGATCAGATTTGATCAAAAATTTTAGTTCCATTCGTTTCAAAGCCCAAATCGGACCGAAGTTTTGCAATCCGATCCGATTCATTATGCAAATGATTCGATTCAAGCTCATGGATTGAATCGAATCATGATTCAAACGATTCAAAAAATATACTATTGTGACACATTTTTTCACTTTTTGCAAATTTTAAGCATGTAATAAGCCTAATAGTTAGCCACTTCAAATAAATGCAAGTAACCTTGGTATAATATTTACCGTCGATTTAAATTTGCTCCAATATTTTGATGGTTATTGCTCTGCTTCGAAAGAATATCCAATAAAATGTGTATTAAATAATGGATCGAATTTCAGTTAAATTTTATGATCCGATTTACGTCTGGAATAGAATTATTTTATTCGATTTACGGTGTCGAATCGAATCAAATTTTCAAGTATCTGAATTGAATCGAAAAATCAGATTCCGAAGCGCATCCGTTGCCATCCCAGTGGAAATAATCGCAATAAAAATGTTTGAATCGGGACTGGCCATTGGTAGCTGGATCCGCAATAAAATTCTGCACAAACCACGGTTTTAATTTTGTATTTATCCGTCATGGGTCCTTTATGACGGATTATCCTTTAAGAGTGTAAAATGTACGAGAGGACCTTTACATTGTGAATTTTAAGCATTTTTAACCCTTTTTGGCTTCACTGAATGTCCCCAGCTTAAATCCTTATGTTCGTGTCTAATGGGAGGCAGAGGAGTAATTATAAGAGAGATTTAGAGAGAATAATCGTCCCCATTGTCATCTGCCTGTATGTCAATTGTGAACGTTGACATGGGAGAAGGGCTTTTGGCAAGTGTCACTCTGGGGCAATGTGCCTTGGCTCTGCATCCTTATCTCCTTTAAAAGCTCTCTAGACACTCATCAAGGAGGTTCATCAAGCCCCAACATTATCCTTATCGCCCCAACTTTGATGGCCTTTGTTAATTTTTTTTGGGGAGGAAGAAGAGAAGCAAGTTCTGGCCATCAAAAGTGATCATCATCATCATCACAACTTTTACTCCAATGACATTTAACCCACATTCCTCATGTCTCCTGTCCAAATTCTTCAGTGGCACATTCCAAAACTCTCTCAAGTGCTCATCTGCATATGTATGTGATCTCTTGTGGGATGCATTAATGAACATAGACATCAAAATGATTGTTGGGAGCATTTGCCAATTGAGACGGAAGAGATTCAACCGGAATTGCGAGGAATCAAAACAAAACGGTAGAATTCCCATGTTTTATATGCTGGTTGTAATTATTACGCCAACTTCTTTCTGTTGATAGAGAGGAAAACATCACACCTTGGGAGTATTTGTATTTTTTGGTTATAATACAGTACTTCCTATAGTGGTGGAATCTACCAGGCCTTTTTTACCTGTAATGACATACCTGTGCCGTTCAAGGCCAACTTTCCTAACGGGAAAGCAGGGGGGTTCAAGCTCGTAAATCAAAGCTCATTAAGAATCGATGAAATTTGATGGTTTTTTAATTTCAGACTTCCAACTCGGTTTTTGCATGTTCATTGTAGGACTATGTACAAATTAAATGCTAATCAGCATTTCAAGTGCTTTGGAATAATAAGCAGGGACAAAAAAAGTGGATTTGTCTTTTACGAGATCAGAAACATCTTCACATCTTTATCTATTTAGTACCGGCTCAGAATTTTTCCGCGGGGAAAAATAAGAAATAGGAAAAAGAGATACAACGTCAGGAGAGCCAAAGAGCAAAAAAATACAGCAAAAACTCAGCGAGACAAAATGCAGAACAAAATACATTAAAACGTACAGAAAAATACAGCAAAACATTCAGAGAGACAAAATACAGAACAAAATACAGAGAGACAAAATACATAAAAAAATACAGAGAGATAAAACACAGCAAAAATTCAGAGACAAAATACATAAAAAAATACAGAGAGATAAAATACAGCAAAAATTCAGAGACAAAATACATAAAAAAATACAGAGAGATAAAATACAGCAAAAATTCAGAGAGATAAAATACAGCAAAAATTCAGAGAGACAAAATACAGAAAAACTTCAGAAGAGAAAATAGTGAGCGAAGAATTAAAAATGTAAATTCAACGAGAAAAACATAGGGTAAGAGAGGAGAAAAAAAATAATTAGAGAGGATAAGAGAGAAAATTAGGGACGAAAATCTTTGGGAAAGGGAAAGAGACAGCAAAAATGGCAAGAGAGAAAAATGAACCAAAATTAGGAAACGAGACAGACAAAATAAGAAAGAGAGGAAAAATTAGGGAGGAATAAGAGAAAACAAGGTGAAGAGGAAAACCCGAGAGAAATCACATAGACAAAGCAAAACGATGTTATCCCAGCAATTATATCAGCATTAAACTCTTCTGTCTGTGTGGGCAGTTCCCCCTGCAAATCAATTACTTTTGATCTGTATTAATGAGAAAAAAATCGGAATTTTTAGACACCGTGCCCTCCCTCTCCTATGAGTTCCTCCACATCTCCCATGAAAACGTGTACCTCCCCATGCATAAATATTGTTTGTTTTTTTTATTTCAATCACTCACTCAATTCCAAAGGATACATACATAACAACCCTAAGAAGAAAACCGGTCAAGCATGATGAGAAGACCCGCCAGTCAATCAGAATAAAAAAAACTTCCCCTTATGAATCAACGTGTGAAAAGCCCTGTACGAGTATTAACTTGGCAGATAGATCCTTACAAATGCCAACTCTTTAAGCCTCAGCATTTGTTTACTCCCAAAAAAATGATTTGTTTTTTCCCTTTTCGTGCCCTCACAACCGGTCAGGATGTGTCAAAGGGAGAAAAATCACTTAATAATATTGACACTTCTCGTCCAATCTCATTGTTTAGCCATTAATCCTGACTTTAATCCACCCTTGCCAATACATATAACATACATATGTATGTATATATACATTCATATAATTCCACCCAACAACACAAAAGGACCTAAAGAGCAATCACGCGGACGTGGAGGAAGAACAGGAAATTCTTTTGTGACAACAAAGAGAGGATTTTTATCACTTGTTTGTCCCTTTCCCGCCTCTTATTTGTTACATAGCACAACAAATTCCCCCCCAAAAAAAGTTGATTCGAAAAAAAACAAAGGAGTAAACACAAAAAAAATGCACAAAAATCAATACTAATCTTTTCCATCACATGTAACAGGACTTTTTGTCAAAATTGGGTATTTCCCTCTTCTCCTGAGTAAAATCCCTATTGACATTTCCCTTCATTTACTCATTTTTAACCCTTTTGTTCCCTCAGCCAGTTCATGGGTTCATTTGTACACTCTGACGGCATAGAAATATAGTGCAAAATATTTTTCATTGTGTAATGCACGGTCTATTATTATTACAGAGAATTCCGCATCCGCGGCCTTCTGTGGATCCTCCAGCTCATTAGTCAAAACTTCCTCTTCCATTGTTGGTCCTTATTTGTGCTCAAACACAAGAGAGACACACATTGTACGGAGCTCTTTGTTTACACAGACACATCATAATACATCATCTTTCCCCTCTAGGAACTCATTGGACTCGAAAGGCATGTACGAGTCCAGTTAGTTTATCTCCGATCTGCATCTCTCGGGATGAAACTGCAAAAAAATTGTGGATGGTGGAAAAAGAGATATGGACCTTTTTATCACCAAATATTATCTCTTTTCAAAATCTCTGGGCTACACTCCTCCCTTTGTCCCCTTTGATCTATGGAGATTCCATTGTGGAACGGAGCCTGTCAATTATCATAGACGTCTCTCTTTTTATTTTATTGAAGCTCTCCGTGTCACTCTCATTTATAATTTATTTATGCTCGTCTCTTCTTTTGGTTATCGTATATATTATTTATGTTTATTTTTGGCTCTTTATACTCATGCTTGTCGCTTCTTTCGAATCTTTATAGTTCTACTTTTTTTTTACCTCTCTTTTCATCTATTTAATTTTATGTTTATTTTTATCTTCGTTTACCTTTATTCATTTTTGTTATTTTCATTTTGATATTTCGTTTATTCAATTAATTTTGTTTTACTCCATTTTACTTTGTTTCTATTTTGCTCTATTAAATTTTTTCTCTCCTGTTTTCCTTGTCTTTTTATTTTATTTTGTATTATTAAATTTTGCCTCTCCTAATTTTTTCTATATCTTATTTTATTTTGTTTCTGCTTTTCTTTTTAATCAAATTTATTTTTCTCCCGGTTTTCATTGTTTTTCTTTTCAGTTTTTTGTCTCTCCTTTCTATTTTATTCTTCTCTAATTTTCTCTTTATTTTGGTCTCTCCTTTTTACTTTTTTCTTCTCTAATTTTCTCTTTATTTTGGTCTCTCCTTTTTACTTTTTTCTTCTTTAATTTTCTTTATATTTTGGTCTCTCTCCTTTTTACGTCTTTAATTTAATTTTCTCTATATTTTCGTCTCTTCTTTCTCTTTTTTGTCATCTCTCTTTTTTTTTTACTGTTGTATGTCCCTTTTCCATTTGCTTCTGTTTGTTTGCTACTTTTTTCCACGGCAATTGTATTTACTTTTTTTGCTACAATGCTTTTGCTTATACAATTTGCTTCGTGCTATTTGCTTTCTTCTATTTTCCCCTAATATTTTATGTATGTTTTCGTTTGCTAATTCTAATTCTGTATGCATTTCCCCTTATTTTTCTTCCTCTTCGTCTCCCTGGATTTTGTTTACGCTCCACGACGCCAGCAACACACGGGACTGTGTCAAATGCCAATCTCTGATGTTTACCCACCAAAACCAATCTCTCATTTGCATTGTTTGTGTCCCCTGACACACATGTGGGCGTCTGTGGGTAAATTTCTGTTGTCAACAACAACCCACATACATTTCTCCTCAAATCTCCTCTCCCGATCGGGGCATCCATAATCAGATCTCAATCCACAATATAATTTGACTCCATACAATTTGAACACACATACGGTGATAAAGTACAGTTTGATATTGTATATTCATATATATTTCTATGTATATTTTCCTTATACAAGGTATCTGGTTTTTCGTTCCGCCAAACTACATCCATGGTTCGGTGGCTTTCACTATGACCCTCTCCTTTGGTCTCCATGTCAACGGTTGGGGAAATGAATAGACCTAATTTTAGAAATAATGACGCCAATCTCACGACAACAATTTCCCCTTATAATAATGAGAGTGAGCCTTGAGGGGGACTGAAGGAAGTGTAACCCAAGAACACTTGTTTTCAGCTGTACTGCCACACATGTACCTCCAAGCTCATTAAGGAGATCACAGTACGACCAAAGGTCTTCTAATATGTGACTAGCCCACCTTTCTCCTATAGACGTTTCAAGAGCAGGCTTTCCTTGTACGGGGTGTGGTGGGGATTTCCGGGAATTTCCCTCCCTTTTGTTTGTTCTCTTTTCTTCCGGAGATTTGTGTATGGGAATGGGAATGCTGGGAGGAGAAAGAGGAGGATGACGGAGGAGGAAGAAAACGAAACTAATTTTAAAACTATATAGAACATTTGGGGAGGGGGAGGGACCTCACCCTTTGACACTTACAAATTCCCTGCCATTTACCTTCTCTAATTAATGAAACCTTAGGGAATCTCAACTTCCCGGCGGGATTTTTTCCTCTCTCTCTCTCTCTCACTCTCTCTCTGTTTTTTTAGTTGCTTTCTCTCACAGCCTTTCTTTCTATCTTTTGTTCTTCTACGCTTTTCTGTTGCAATGTCTCTCCTTTTCTCTCTTTTTCTTAGTTTTTCTCTCTTAATTTCTCTCCTTTTGTTTTTTTTCGAGCTTTTCTCGAGCTTTCTTTGTTCTTCTCAAGTTTTCTCTCTCTTTTCCTTCATTTCTTTCTCTCCTTTTGTTTTTTTTCGAGCTTTTCTCGAGCTTTCTTTGTTTTTCTCAAGTTTTCTCTTTTTCTCTCTCTTTTTCTTCATTTCTTTCTCTTTTTCTCTATTTACTTCTTTTTCTCTATTTACCTCTTTTTCTCTCTCTATTTCTTTCTCTTTGTCTCCATTTCTTTCTTTTTTTCGCTCTCTATTTATTTCTCCTTTTCTCTCTCTATTTGCCCTTTTTTCTCAATTTTTCACTTCTTCGTCCTCTTCCTTTGCTTTCTGTCTTTTTTCTCATTTTCTCTCGCCTTCTCTTTTCTCTTTCTCACTAACTTTGCCACATGTACTTCCTTCATCTTCTCGTCGGACTTTTCTCGTTTTATTGACGTAAGCATGTATGTCTACGTGTATAGATACATATACGTCGGTAATAAGGCGTTTCACCAGGCAAACAAAGCACTATAAGTACGTCACTGTTAAAATTTTGCATAAAAAACGTGGGAGTGACTGAGCCCACACAAACGTATTTGGCTGGTCTTGGAAATTTTGGTTTTAAATATCGTAATGGAAGGGTTAGCTATACATATCTGTACGTATGTGCATATAATTCAAGGGGAATCGCCTATAGAAGATCTCTGCAGATATGATTACTCCGTTTGGATGGAAATTTCCCTCGGAAGGGACTACTTGAGTGTTTTCCCAGCCATTATTTGTACTAGTGAAATGTGTGGGGAAAGTGGAGAAAGCCATATTAATTTTCTTTCCTTCCCCCTCACTTTTTCTCCTTCTCAAAGCTTGGGAAAAACCCGCAAGTTTTTATTCCTGGTGAAGATTCCCTTTCTTATTACACATCTTTGATTCTCCCAGGGAATAATGGAGGGGCCGTTATGGAAGTCGGAGGGAGTAAGTCCCTGAATGACTCTTCCCTTTGTGGGGAAAGGAGGGAATTGAATCTCCTCTAAAGACCTTCCAACCCCTTAACCTTTTTATCCTCTCCCGGGTAATTTATACAGAGCGGGAGAGAGGGAGAGAAAGTAAAGAAAGGAAGAAAAAAACTTTCTTTCTTTCTCGGATATCAGCCAATATCAAAACTCTTGAAGACAAAAGCTGCGGTAATCTTCTCTTCCCCTTCAGAATCCTCATTTCTGAGCAATATCGCTCTCGTCATTTATTCTTACTGAAGGATTTACTTCCTCTTCATTCTTTCCGTACTCTTTCTGTCTCCTACTGTTATTTCTTTTTCCTGGTTTTTTATTGCTCTTTTTATTAATTTTCTCTCACTCTTTCGTTTCCTTACTCTCTTTTTTTCTCTCGTTTTTCTTCTCTGTGCATTTTTCTCGCTATTCCTCTCTTATAATTGTTCTCTCTTTTCCCTTCTTTTCATTTTTCTCGCTATTCCTCTCTTATAATTGTTATCTTTTTTTCACTTCTTTTCATTTTTCTCTAGTTTTCCCTTTCAATTTTTCTCCTTTTCCCCTTCTTTTCATTTTTCTCTATTTTTCCGTTTCAATTTCTCTCTCTTTTCGTTTTTAATTTCTCCCTCTTTTCCCTTCTTTTCATTTTCCCCTCTATTCCTCCCTTTTTATTTTTTTCTCCATTCCTCCCTTTTAATTTTTCTCGGTATTCCACCCTTTTAATTTTTCTCTGTATTCCACCCATTTAATTTTTCTCTCTATTCCTTTCTGTATTTTTCTCTCTATTCCTTTCTGTATTTCTCTCTCTATTCCTTTCTGTATTTTTCTCTCTATTCCTTTCTGTATTTCCCTCTCTATTCCTCTCTTTTCATTTTTCTCTATATTCCTCTCTTTTTATTTTTCTCTCTATTCTTCTGTTTTCATTTTTCTCTCTACTCCGCTCTTTTCATTTTTCTCTCGAATCCTCTCTTTTCATTTTTCTCTCGAATCCTCTCTTTTCATTTTTCTCTATTTTCCCTTTTTATTTTTCTCTCTATTTCCCTCTTTTCATTTTTCTCTCTATTTCCCTCTTTTCATTTTTCTCTCTATTTTCCTCTTTTCATTTTTCTCTCTATTTTCCTCTTTTCATTTTTCTCTGTGGTTCTCCCTTTCCATTTTCCTCTCTATTCCTTGCTGTAATTTTCACTCTCTTCCTTTGTATTCTTCCTCTTTCCACTATTTCTTCTCTTTTCCCTTTTCCCTCTGTGTATCTATTTTTCTCTTCTGTCTCTTTCCTCCTTTTATCTCTCTTTCCTTGGAGTCTGTCCCTTTTCTTGTGGTTCCTCTCAATTTCTCCATGAGTCGTCACGCTCCCTCCGTCAAAGTAAACTCTTGCTTGATTGTCTCAATCCCTTCCCTATAATTACGTGGTTTCTATCCCGACACTTTCCAAGCATTCTTCCCCTGCAAAAGAACACTCTTCTTTCATCCACCAAAGAATGTTCCCTCTCGAGCAATTTTTTTTGGGAGAGAAGATCCCCAAAAATAATCTTTGTCTATACATCCCTCCAAAAAGTTTTTAGTCCCCGCCGTCTCTGAGGGCTTGAAGGAAACTAAAGACTGTGGCTTTAATCCGATCACCAAAAGAATCCCCTTTGCATTGGGAGATTCTTGTGTCAATGTTGAATTTACTGGCGTCGTGTCACTTTTGCCATTCTCCTCCATTTTGCCATTAAGCCTCCCCAGCTCTCATTATGATTTTTTACACGTTTATTCTCTATGGCCAACAATAAAAAAAAAATAGTCACTCTCTGCGAGTGAGGAAGAGAAGCACTGAAGCGTGCGCTGCCTCTCCATTTGAGCTTTTTTTTTGTGATTCCGCTTTCAAAGGCATTCTATAGCCCTTTCAGAATTGGTATGTACGTAACATGGAGATAATGCTCTACAAATTGATCGTGTGTACCGACAAGTTACATAATGCAATGTTTACAATGGGGACATGTACGCCGAGCCAATTATCTCCCACAACACATGCAAATCTACCAGAGTCAAATATGTACATAAAAGGTAACAAAAGCCCTATTGACACATGTGGCATTGTTTACCTTCCCGAGTCAATATTATTAAACATATATAGAGGAACCGTTACATAATATTTGAAAATAGTAGCAAAATAATAACGTGCTTCACACCTTCCTCAGTCATGGAAGGTAACAATGGAAAGAGAATAAAAGGAGGGAAAAAATTTCTGAAAAAAAAAATCTTGTAGGAAATTGAGGAAGGGAGCATGTCAATGGCCATTATGCAAGCACTCAAAAAAGCCAAATGGTTGCATGTTATTATTACTATAGAGAAGATGAAAAAAATCGGCTTCACTGCATTAGTAATAATAATAATGGGAGGCCTTACTACACGAAAAGGACAGCTGGGCCCAGAAAACAGCAAAAGTTTGGGGGCTTGGGCAATAATTGACATAATTTTCTCTCTATTACGAATTTGAGTGTGCTCTATGATTAAGTAGTATAGGAGCAAGCATTTATGGGGGTTGCGGAGATAAATATAGAAAGAGATTGGGAGGGGGAAAGGGAAAGAAAGGGCTGAGTGGAAATATACATAATAAAAGCCTCCACTTTCTCCCTCCTTTTTTATTCCCTTTAATCATATAAATAACGGACTAGGACAAGTTTTAGTTCTTCCCTTTTCGCCTTCTCTCTCTTAGCTCTATATTTGCCTCTTTCTTTTCTCTCGCTCTTCTCCCTTTTAAAAATATCTGTCGTTCTCCTTCTTCCTCTCTCTTCTTTGCTTAATTTTTCTGTTTAGTTCAGTTTTTTCCTCTCTCTTTTACCTTTTCTTTCTCTCTTGCGTTTACTTTTCTTCATCTTTCTATTTCTTTCTTTTATGCTTTCATGTTTGTACTCTTTTCTTCCTCTTTCTTATTTCCTTTTTCCTTTTCTCCATTTATTTTTTTATTTTCTTTCTCTTTATTATCTTTTTCTCCATTTGTTTTTTTCATTTTCTTTCTCTTTATTATCTTTTTCTCCATTTGTTTTTTTATTTTCTTTCTCTTTATTATCTTTTTTTCCATTTGTTTTTTTATTTTCTTTCTCTTTATTATCTTTTTCTCCATTTGTTTTTTTATTTTCTTTCTCTTTATTAT
>JAQGBT010005378.1:0-14426 GCA_034698585.1 Disparrhopalites patrizii
TAGATTTTTTCTCTGATTTTCTCATTTTCATTTTCTCTCTAGATTTTTTCTCTGATTTTCTCATTTTCATTTTCTCTTTGAAATTTTTCTCTAATTTTCTCATTTTCAATTTCTCTTTGAATTTGTTCTTTAATTTCTCTTTCAATTTCTCTCTCATTCTCTCTATAATTTTTTCTATAATTCTCTTTCATTTTCTCTTTCTCTCTATAATTTTTTCTATCTTTCTCGCTTTCAGTTTTTCGCTCTCATTTTCTCTTTCATTTTTTGTCACCTGCAATCATTCTGTCTTTCATTCTCTAACTTTTTCTCTTGTATTATATCTCTCTGATTTTCTCTTTCTTCTTTTCTTTCCCCCTCTTTCAGTTCCCCCCTCTCTCTCTCTTTCTGTGTATAATTCTCTCTATCTTTTAGTTAGTATATATACACTCCCTCGTTCTTATTTAATGTTATGCACGTGCCCAAATCCTATGCAAAAGTCGGAGTTCCCGGCTTCCCCGTCCAGAAAGCCAGAAACATACGTATCATCAACTTATGTTTTTAATAATTGCGTCCAGCATATACTTTCCAGAATTACAATTATCAATGACCCTCATCAGTAAAGCTTCAAGGCTCACCAGAAACAATTCCGCGTAAATAAGGAATGGTCGAATCAAAAATAAGGTCCATGCCTATACCATCAGCCAAGGAAAGTCCAACAAGGAAGTTAAATAGGTGGAATGTGGTAGAAATCCAAGTTTTCCCTCTATAAAAAGGCAACTATATATAGACGAATTAATTAAATAGTATAAACTACCCATGAAATGAGGGATTCATGTGGAAAGGTATTTAAAAACTAGCAGAAATAGACCCGTCTTGAATAGAATGGGGTGACGTCTCCGGTTGCCTTGACTTTGACTCGTGTGTGTGTAAATAAATAGGGGAAGAGAGAGAGAATGATTGTGAGTGAGGGATGAGTCAGATGGATAAATGGAGCAGTGAGGGAATGGAGGGCTGTGAGGGCTATAAGAGAGTGAGGTAGGTTTTGTGGAACTTGAAATGTGACTCTGAAGGTTGGCTTGGGAGAGGCTGAAGGCCTTTGGGGAGCTAGGACGGGGCCAGAGACAAGATATGAGAGCTTGGCAGAGTCGAAGGTCACATCTGACCCTCTTTTCGGAGTTCCCGCACAAACCAAAGCCGCTTCCACCAGGTCCAAGGCCTTCATTTGAAGGTTAAGGTTATCCAGTCCCTCTCCATTCCGATGGCCTTTCTGCATAGCCCTAACTATTCATGGCGTCTTTTCTCTCTCTCTCTCTCGCTCTCTCTCTTTCTCCCTCTCTTTCTCTCTCTCTTTCTCTTTTTTCCTCACATTTTTTCTCCTTTTCGCAGATTGTCTTTCTTCCTGTTTAGATTTTTCTCTACTTCCCTCGCATTTTTCTTCTTTTTCTTTCACTTTTGTATGTATTATAATTGTCTCCCTTTGTCTTTCTTTTTTTAATGCTTGTTCCCCGTTTATAATTTCTCTACTTTTCTTTTCCAATTTCACTCTACTTTTTAATGCCTTATCTATTTTTTTTATTTCCTCTTTTTCTGGTAACTTTTTTCCTATACGGGGCTTTACTGTCTACTCCTTTTTTCTCGCCTCGTCTCTCTCTCTATTTTAATCTATTTTTCTCGCCTCGTCTCTCTCTCTCTTTTAATCTATTTTTCTCGCCTCGTCTCTCTCTCTCTCTCTCTCTTTTAATCTATTTTTCTCGCCTCGTCTCTCTCTCTCTCTCTTTTAATCTATTTTTCTCGCCTCGCTCCGCCTCTCTTTTTTTCTCGCCTTCTCTCTCTCTCTCTCTCTCTCTTAATTTATTTTTCTCGACTTCTCTCTTTCTCTTTGAATCTTTTTTCCTCTTGCCTCTCTCCTTCTTTTAGTCTCTTTTTTCTTACCTTGCCTCTATCTCTTTTCTCCCTTTTTTACTTGCCTTGCCTCCCTCTTTTTCTTTTTTCTCGTAATTTTTCCTTATTTTCTTATTCTATTTTTTCCTTATTTTCTTATTCTATTTTTTTCCTTACTTTCTTATTCTATTTCTTTCCTGTTTTTCTGACTCTAAGTTCACCATTGCATATGTATTATAGTCTCTTTCTTCTTCCCTGATTTCTTTTCTTTTTTATTCTTATTTTCTTTTTCTCCTTATTTTCTTTTGCCAATTTTGTAATTATTATTTTTACATATTTTTTAAATCTCTATTCTCATCTTATTTTTAATTCTCTATTTTCCTCTTATGTATAGTTATTATATCTTGCTATTCTCTATTTTCTTCTCCATTTTTTTCTTACAGTATATTTTTTCCTTTCCATTGTTGTCTGTTTCTTTCTGATTTTTGTATTTTCTTACACTATCTTATTGACGCATTGTTTTCGTTTTCTCTTTTTCTCGTATTTACGTCCTCGGTCTTACTCCTGCATTTTTTTGTATTCTCGCATTTTTTTCCTTCTCCTTCGTGAGCCTTCTTCCCTTTCTTTTCCCTCCTTTTCTTCCTCTCTCTTTTTCCCCACGTTTCTCTCTTTCTCTCTTCTGTCCTGCCCTCCTGCCAGTCCTCGTCGTCATCGTCTCTCTCTGATAGGCAAATGAGAAAAGTCAAGGTACATATGCATATGACACGGAACTTCCCATGTATTTTCAAGGGGAATGAGTCAATAAAATGTGACTTGGACTCTGCCATTGTGACTCTTTCTCTCTCTCTGTCTCTCTCTTGCCCTCTCCCATATAGCAAAAAACCGTACCAACGATAATTTTTGCCAATACAAATATTCATACTAGATCCATGACATGCACAAGCATTTAATATAGAGTGTGAGAGAGGTACAAGGAGTGTACTAAATAGTAGTAAAAATAATATAGAAAAATGGTAATGATAATGCTGAGGATGGCTCTTTTTGGAGGATAAAACCTTGGCCTTCATCAACATGCCCCTGACAATGAAACCACCAACGGATGGCCTTACTTCTCCAGCGCTGGAAGGTCGACCTCGACTGGGGTTATTTTCTATGTATTGACAGCAAGGCTTTCCACACATTTGCCCTGGATATATAAGCTATATACTCACAATTCCATATCAATCTTCTATACATATTCATATGGTCGTAATTCTTCCATGGACGAGTTTGCTCGCCTTTTTCCCTCTTTTAATCAACTCTTGTTATGTTATTATGTAATTGCACATGTATTTGCGGCAAAAAAGTGGTGACATTAGTGGAGGAAAAAAAAATCCCATGGATGAAATGAATCTTGGAGGACGACCAGGTGCTTCCTCGAGGTGCTGTTGCATGCATGGCTGGACATTTTCTCCATATAATTTGCTAATAATATTTTTGAACCTTTGGCACAAACCATATCAAATGAAGGCCTTGGGATTTATCTGTGAAGCTGTGAACGTACGGCAATGTACAGTGTCTGATGCAAAATGTGTAATATGCAAGCATGAATGTTTATTTTAAAAGGGAAAGAGTACAGAGAATTATTACACGTTGCATTTACGTGTTTTGGAAAAATTCTGCCGCTCTTCCTTCTAATATGTTGGCCAAAAGTCCTTGCTGTGGCTCATTTTAATGCGCCTTTATGCGCATAAATAAATTGGAAAATAAACTATTTATGACATGACATTTGCTCAGCTTCAACGCCATTGGATTCATTCAATATTAGGTGTCTTCTAAATACGTAGTGGAGTTAGGTTGTCATCCGGGGCTGATACATTAGCCTATATCGCACATTATATGTAAACATTTATGTACAATTTTTTTTAAATAAATAAACAACGGGGACATATTTTCCTGATAATTTTTTTTTTGGAAATACAGGCGTCTAATACACAAATACACATTTACATATATATGTATACACATATTATACATACATATACGTATAACAAGGCATATTTTGCATCACATATTATTTCATTTTATTTGTCGATATTTTGCATTTTTAAAATTTCGTCTCCCCCCACACATTTCCTGGGTTGAGCAGTGGCAATTGGCAATGTCAGCTGAATTCTCATTAAATAAATACGAATGCAAGCGAAAATTACTGATAAATAGTAAATAAATAATAAATAATACTAACTAATATGTACAAACATACTTATTATATACATATATACTACTTATTGGCAGAACATTTTGCTAATATTTTGCGTATGCGTAGGCATAAGTACATGGAAATTGAAATGCTCTGTTTTTCGAAAATTTCAACTAAATAAACAAAAAATGACGGAAAAATAGCAACATGTACATATAATATATAATTACCATTTTGATTGCTAATAAGTCAAGTGACAGGGATATAAAAATAATTTTAAATACAGCTAAGTGGTATAATAATAAAAATGTCAAAAAAAAATCAATTATCGTCGCAATTCAAGAAACTCAGAAGTTTTAGCCAGGGAAAAAAAAGTATATAAATTATTGCCGTCGGTCCTATATACATACCTATATATACATCTGTACTAATCTGAATTCCTTTTTAATTTTAAAATGTCTTACAAAAAAATTAAATCCATGTTATATACAAATTATATGTATGCATCAAAATACTCAATTTAAAAAATATTTAATTACACAACCAACAGGAATTTTTAAAACAATATAAATGGCAAAAAAAATACTTTTAAATTATAAAATTGCGAAAAAATGAATTCATTTTTTAAATGCTAAATTGCAAAAAGACAAATTCAATTTAAAACGTTAAATTGCAAAAAATGATTGTCATTTTAAACCGGTAAATAATAAAAAGAAAATTGCTCCAAAACAAAAACAAAGTCTCAAATCTAAAAAAAAAATCTTCAGATTCGAAAAAACCCTTTCTAAAACGAAACTATATACTCCTCACAATCCCAAAGTCACCACAACTCACTGCTTAAAAATTAGAAAATCAAAATTGCAAAAAAAAAACTTTTTTGTGCCTATACACCAAAAAAAAAATTGCCAATGCTAAGAATAGGAGTCTACACCAATCTGTACGGAAGCCATGTAAAAAAATTTGCTAGAAAAAAACTGTTGACGGTGTTATTAATGCTTCTCTCTCTCCGTCTCTCTCTCTCTCTCTCTCTCTCTCTCTCTCTCTCTCTCACTCTGTCTCTCTTTCGAGTGCTCACGCCTCAACTGACAGTGGGTGAATGGAGAGAGCGATGTGGCCTGAGCCCATCCGCTCTCAACCCTTTCTCTCCATGCCTCTCTCTGTCTGTCTGGAATCCAGATCTGACTACCTTCCCTCACCCAAATCTCCCCAACTTTGACTTGTTGAATTCCTCTCCCATTCTAGCCTCATGGCAAGGAATAAAATATTAAAGCCCCATAAGACTCTCTGCCTTACCTGGACTCTCTCATTTTAAAGGTCGAGGGGTATCCACTTGCTCATATCTTTCTCTCTCTCTCTTTTTCCTTCATTTCCAGTGCCGTTCACTCCCATTCATTTCTGAGGGGCTTTATTTCCATTTATAACCCTTTCTACCCTAGTTTCCCCCTTTTTATACGCACCCAAACAAATGGCATTGTGTCTGTAATACATAAATTCTTTGCAAAAAAAATTCGCGCTCTCTCTCTCTCTGTCTGTCTCGCTCTCTCTCACTCGCCACTCACTTCCTTGTTCTCCTTTCCAAGTGAATGGTGTGTGGGCACACACTTTCCACATTTTTATTATTGTATGGCCATTCCCTCAGTGTACAATTATGCATTATAAGCCCTTCCAATTTACCTCGGCCTACTCTCCTTATATTCATAGAATGTATCATACTCTTTATATGGTCTTTATATGTATATATAAATACGTGCTAAATGACAAACGTGTATGGGGAGTGCGATTAGTTAAGTAATCTCTCTTTTTTTATTGCCAATATCTCTCTGTATTTCTCTCTCTCTTTTCTCTGTCTGTATTTCTCTCTCTCTGTCTCTCTCTGTATTTCTCTCTCTCTTTCTCTCTCTCTCTTTTCTCTCTGTCTATTCTCTATCTCTCTCTTTCTCTCTCTCTTTTCTCTCTGTCTATTCTCTATCTCTCTCTTTTCTCTCTCTGTATTTCTCTCTCTCTCTCTCTCTCTCTCACTTTTTTTCTCTCTCTCTCTTTCTCTCTCAATTTTTTTTTCTCTCTCTCATTCTCTTTCACTTTTTCTCTCTCTCTCTCTTTCTCTCTCACTTTTTTTCTCTCTCTCTCTTTCTCTCTCACTTTTTTTCTCTCTCTCTCTTTCTCTCTCACTTTTTCTCTCTCTCTTTTCCTCTGTAAGTTTTTCTCTCACGTTTCCACTCATTTTCCTTCTCTCTTTCGCTCTGTATTTTTTTATTCTGCATTCCTCTCTATCTTCCTCTCTTATTTTGTCTCTCCATCTCTCTCTGCCATTCTCTCTCTCAGACTCTGTGGCCAGACAAACTCTCTATTACGTGAGCAAGAGAAATTTGCATGTTCGGCTATTACGAATGCCGCTGCTGTTGATTACCTCACCTCTCTCTCTCTCTCCCTCTCTCTCTCAGAAAAAATATAAACAAATACTTCCTTCCGTCTTTTCACTTTTCCCTTCTCCAATGGCATAAAAAAAACTTTCTACCACTTTCGAAAAAAATTAATCTCGTTCAAATCTCAAATGTATTTGATTTTGAGGGCATTTTCCATTTTTCCTTCCCTTTCATTGCACCCTCTGTTTCCGGTGTCATGGGGATCTGTATAGGAGCTAGAAAGTTTAAGAGAGAAAATATTGGGGAGGAAGCTTGGGGGAAAGGGTTAAAGGCAATGTCCATGGAGCTATGGAGGTACTTGTCCCAGAAGGAGCTCCTAAAGTGGGTTAAATGGAGAAAGAGTCTGGTGAAATAGTGGATGATTAAGAAAGTTGGAGGGATTGAAAGGAGCTCCTTGGTGAGTTAAGCAATATATTGCATATAGAAATGTGGGGATATGTGTGGCAAAAAATTAACAAAGAGGGAGAGAATGAATAATGTAAAGAGGGCAAGAAAATTTTGAAAGAGTTAAAAAGAGAGAGAGGGAAAGTAGTTCAAATGAGAGAGTGTGTTAAAAAAGACTCTCACAAAATTTTTGCCTTGTCTCTGCTCCAGTTTAAAAGTGGAGATAGCCTCAAAGCCTAGAATATTGTCCCTTGGACACATTCGCGTGCCTTACTTTTCCTTCCATTTGCTCTCACTCCGCTCTCAATTCGTCAGATGAATGTCCTGCTTCCAAAAAAAAAAATCTCCCCAAAAAATATTTGGGATCTTTTCATTTAATTTTTTTTTTTTAATTTTTAAATCTAGGACTTTCAGTCACTCTCACTTGACACATACAGAAGGGAGAGACGGAGAGAGAGAGAAGAGAGATTTTTACAATTGACACAATTTCACTTTGTATTTATTAACAACACTTATTATTATTGGATGCATGTGCGTGTGTGTACATTACTAAATACTTGGATTGGGACATGGACCAAACTGGCCTTTTTTAATACATTCACTTTTATAGCCTCGTTATTAGGAACATCCTTCCATTTTTTTTATTTGGGGCTATTTGTAGATACAAGGATAGTGACTAGGCCATATGGGAAAGAGAGAGGATTTTTGTCCTCGCTAATCATCATTGTAATCCTTTTTGGGGCTTGACCCGTACTTTACTTGTGCCTGTATTTTTTTATGAGTGCAACATTGATGGCATTTTGGATGGAATAATAATGCAATAATTCGATATATAGAATTCAGAAGGAAGGATCATTTTTTGGCCTGGTGCTAGAATTTTTATGAACTATTTCAAGCATGAATAATTTCATCCATTTTTTTAGTTTTTACTTAATCCTGGACTTTTTGGACTACCCAGATCTATTATTGTAGCGCAACTTTTATCTTTATAATTACTCCGGCGCTATGTATTGATCCCAGGAATGGCGTTGAAGCTCTACAAGATAATCATGAAGCATCAATAAAACTCCCATCTTCCCCGAATTTTTTATGTACACAGAAAAAATAAATATGAATATGACTGATAAATATGACTGCTAAATAAAATATGAAAATAAAATCTACTAAATAAAAATGTTTCAAAAAAAGTTGATTCATAAACAAATCAAGGGATTCAATCCAATCCATTTTATTCTTTATCCATGAACTATGACTCATGATTTCCCTCTCATTTCCCTTTGCCGTTAAAATATGAATCCGATGGAAATACTCATTTCTCCAGAGTTTTCGGTGTTCTTTGAAGCCGAAAGTCGAAGGCTCATAATGGAGTCCGCCCCAGAGTTTAATTTAAGGATAAATTCCTGAAATTACGAAGATCAAATCAGCAAAGTTGACAGCATTTTGTAGCTTTTCTTGGAGGTTTGTTTTGGATTTATGTCAGCATTAACATTTGCTTTTATTATTTATTTTACTCATTTGCATTGCCTTTTCCTGATGATGTACATACATATTCATACAGGAACGTGTGAAATATGCTTTTAGGCGCCTGTTCAAAGGCTAAAAACTCTCAAAAATTTGTTTGCTCACATTGTAACAATGTTGCGAAAAGGCGGGCAATGCTTTCAAAATAAACCTGAGCCTTTATACAGTAATGGACACATGAGAGAATAAAATACTTTTTCAAAGAAATAAAATGCTTTTCCCCTAAATTTATTTCACAATTTGCACATAAAACAAAATTGGGAGGAAAAGCGTTGAAAAAATTGAAAAATACGTCGAAAAAAGGGGGAAATCGGCCAAAAAAGGTGAACAACTTCGAGATCCAGAAAACACGTCAAACACCGGGAAAAAATTCCAAAGGTGCCTTTACTAAAGGGAAAGCCTTAAGGCGCAAAAGGAATTCGCGGACCTACAAAATTTGCAATTTCAAGCAGACTTGCTATGGAGAAGTCTTGCTCAGCGTCTCCGTCACACAAATGGCCCCAAACACGTGTGGCTCTTCCTCTTAAATAGGATGGAGGAAAGGCGGTCTTTTATGCACTAGTTTCTCCGCCATAAGAATGACATAACACACACTCTCTCTCTCTTTCCCTTTCCCAAAAATGTAGCTACCACCCCTACAGCCAACTCCAGAATTTCTCCTTCCTCCTACCTAAATCTAAAGACATGGAGGAAGAGTCCAAAAAATCCTGACTTCCATGCAACTGTGTGAAACTGAAGGGGGAGAATCAAAAAAGAAATCGTACACACACACACACACTTTTTCATTAATAATGTACACTAACGGATCTTTTTTTCTGCGGTTCTACTATAAGAAAGTACCTTTTTAGAAGCTCCATTTCCCACCTATTCGAGGGGAGTGAGGTAGGGTTGGGGAAATTGTGTGTGAGGAAATTCATTCTTGTATTTTATAAAAAGGGAAATGATTAAAAATGGTATGAGACAACTATCGGCCAGGGCAAAGACCAGAAAGAGACGTTACTCTCTCTCTCTATCTGCCTTCCTCTCACCTGATAACTCTGCAAATGTAACTAACCACAGCTACTACGAAATTGAATGGGAATAATGGGCCCCCAGATACCTTTTATCCCATGTGTAGACTTTTCGACTAAAAAGTGAGAGAAAAATATGTACATGTATGTATGTGTTGTATGTAGAATTTTAGTGCTGTTCTATAGGAATTTTATTACATTTTTTTAGGAATTTTATTGCCATTCCATAGGGATTTAGTTGCATTTATACCGGGAAAATGACCATCCTTGCCTATAGATTGTTCCTCAAAATTGAGGAAACTATGAATGTTTGTCCGCGCCAAGTTCGAAATTTAAACATTGAATTTTCCAATTTCCCCCCAGATATAAATAAAAACTGGCAGGAACAATTTGAAGAAAATAAATTCTAACAAAAGCGAGTACCTAAGTGACACAAATTTAATGCGGCATTCAATTTAATTTTAAAAATATAGCAATTTAATTTGTTTTGATTTGAGTGTCATAATATAGCATATAGCTTTTTTTTTCAATTTGAGTTTAATAAAATAGCATATAGGTAATAATTTAATTTGTTTTAAATTTGAGTGTATTAAAATAGAGTATAGCAATTTCATTTTTTTAAATTTGAGTTTAATAATATAGAATATAGCCATTTCATTTTTTTTAAATTTGAGTTTAATAATATAGAATATAGCCATTTCATTTTTTTTTAATTTGAGTTTAATAATAGCAATTAAATTTTTCCAAATTTTATGTTAATAACAATTTAATGTTTCCATATTTTATTTTAATAAAATAATTGTTTTAATTAATTTTAATTATATAATAGTTATTAAAATAAAATATTTATTATTTGTTATTATTTTTTCTTATTTTAATGCATGTATTTATTTATGTTATTATTTTAATTTATTTTTCCTATCTTATTTTATCTTATTTATACTTAGGTATTTATATTATTACCTTATTTTATTTTGTCTCAATACATATTTACATTCATTTATCGGACGTCCGGCTAGAGAGGTGACAAAATATATCTTGGCCTCCTCTATACACACATGGCAAGTGAGAGCGAGAGTCCCTTCTTTCCCTATGAGGTAACACACTAATCAAAGACCCAATGAAGGTACATATAACAGCCTTTGTTACGGCATCCACTATATATCTATATACACTTCCCCCTAAAGGAGGCCAACACATATGATGTAAAAGTCCCCCCAACCAACCACATGTTACATAAATGGAGATTCAGACAGAAAGTTTCCCTTTTACAAAAAGAAAAAAAAAACTTGCATAACAAGGAAATGAAAAGAGACATTTAACAATTTCTAAATTTTTTTTTCTTATCTAACAATATTCCTTTTTTTTTTAGGGCAACTGAAGGGAGAGTTATCCAATGGATGTGGAGAAAGGGAGAGAGTTTTTGTGTGGCTTGTACTCCAAATTCCCTCCATTTCTCCCCTCTGAAACGGATTGGAATGAGTTGGAGAAAACCATGACCGTCATTCTCTGACCCACTTTCGCCTCACTTTACCCATTTCCAACCGAACTCAACCTCGTCCGACTTTTTCAAAGCCATGCGTTTCTCTTTCCCCCACAAAAACTTCCCTTACTCACCTCACTCCAAATTTCTCTCGTCCAAAATGGGAAATATATATAGAGAAACTAAAAAAAAAAGTTTCTAACCAAACACTCTCTTTCATTGTTTGGGTGTCCAAAAAATCTCTCTCCTTGTACGTACCCAAACGCTTTTTCTATTTCTTCTATTATCTAACTTTTTTTTCATTTCACAGTCATATGCATTGATAACGTCAGAACCAAGGTGTTACAGGTGCTCTCTGTCCCTCTTGAAGCTTGGCCTCGTCCATATTTCCTTTTGATGTTTGCTAATCATAAATTTCACAAATAAGTCACTTTCTGGGACGACACAAAATGGAAACTTCCCTTTTTTTCCAAGGCACACTTTCTTACATTGTACTTTTCAAATTGTGGAGCACCATGTCGTTTTTTAGTTCAATGAAAGGTCCTTTCCTCATTTTGGAAGGGTGAAACTAGGGTTTTCTGAGCTTTTGAGAAAGAATTTTGTTAAATGTCAAGGAAATCTGTGGAAAGTCCTTTTTGCTATAGTTCTCCTTTCCTTCCAGTATTTTTTTTTTTTGAACTCGTCCGGAATTGCATGGTGCGTTTTTTATTGAGGAATTTCCTAATTCTTGGACATTGAATACGAATGGAAGTATGTTTGGTTATGTATTATGTGCCTTACATGCATTAGGTACATGCAAAATTGCATTTGGTATGGGATAGGTATAGGATGAAAGCTTATAGTCCCTTTTAGCTTGAAACAAGGATCAGTTTATAATGAAAGGAATATTACAATTATTTAACAGAATAATTGGTCAGATAAATATTCAGATGCTCGAGGCTGAAGAAATTTTTGATACTCAATTCGAATGCGATTTGGGACAATTGTTTTTTTATTTAAAGTTTTTTATTCGCGGGCTCAAAAAATAAATAAATATATTATTAATCAAATTTCTATAAATTAGCAGATGTATAGATATGTAATAATATAATTAAAAGAGCTCAAACAAAGAGCTTTTAAATGTTTTTGCACACTCAAATTAATTTCATTATTACATCTTACATGGCAAAAAAATTCCGGTTGATTGGTTCCTACTATTGTTTATTCGAGAGGTTTCTAACAAATTTTAAACTTAATGGAAATTAGAAATGCCTGCAAAAATTAATTCAAAAAGTAGGAATAAATCTTGCTATTTGCTTTGCAAATATAAAAAAACATGTACGTGTCCACTTAAAGCCATAAACCGAGGATTTGTAAATTCTCGAATATGTAAAGATTTGATCCAATTGTATATGTCAATTTGTGCATTAGGAGACATTTTTAAAAATCTTTTTTTTTTTTGAAATTACGAAAAAGCTCCAAGACGTATCTTTTCCAAGAAAACACTGGTAGATAAATTATATTTTTATATTTATACTTCATACCTTTACAAGAAAGGCAGCAGAGAAAAGTCGTGTGTGCTCAGCTCGGCAGCCCAGGCCAAAATGAGTAGGCCACACACGAAGGCAGCGAAAGAGCCTTCGAATGCAAGCAAAAAGCACTCGCTGCTACCAACACATTGCAATTGAGCCCAAAGGAAATTTCGCCCCATACGTTTAGCACACAAGATCTCCTTGGAAAGTGGGACAAGAATAAATTCCGACAGGGGCACTGTGAGACAACTTGCATATGAACATTTTAACGGGGAATTGCTCCATTAAAAAGCTACATACCATGAATTAAGGGCAGTTACTGTGATGAAAACAGCCAGTAAATCGCCATCTCCATGCCCAGGGAGCAACCACTTGAGTTGAAATTATTCCTTTAATTGTAGTTAGGCTGAGTTAGTGACAGTTTTTGCCTACAGGGCGGATTCTGTGTTGGCATGCAAATATTTATTCACTAATAAATTTAATGCATTCGATACATATTTACTCTTATTCACAGACAGGTGCGATTCTCCTGGGGTGAAATTTCGCACTTTAACTGATTACTTTTTCTCAGGATCCTGCTCATATATGCGAATTTACTTAGGCAAAAACTTCCATGTAAAGCTCAGGTAGTTCATTAGCAAATTGAAAAGTGGACTGTAGTTGTCTTTTGCAATTTCATTTAGTATGAAAGAGAGAGAGAGAAATGAAATTTTATTTAATAGAATGGATAATGGCCAACTCTTCCTGGTATTCCCCATTCAGGAAAAAGTTTTTTGTCAAGGCTGGAAACGTCCATATTACACCAACGGACAACTTTGTCATTTAAATTAATTACCAAACAATGCTTCCGGCTCATCACAGAGAAATTATTGATCTTTCAAAAGGTCAAATTTGTGTGGAATTTTAACGCCGTTCTTCCCTTATTTTTATGTAGAACCGAGTATCATGGCAAAAATTGGTTAGTATAATTCTGAAATGTATCATAAACCGAAATTCCTTAAACCTTGAATGCCTTGATTCAACACACAGGACAGGCAAAATGCACCCAAGTAAATGTTCATACTCGATTGCTTTTGGCAATTGGCAATCATACGAATTGATTGAGAAACACCGGGTTAATTGCTTCCGCTATTATTTATTTACCATTGCAAGAGTGCTATGCAAAACAAAGCTCCTGATCTAAATATTTTGACACCTGGCAGGCGAATCATCCCCGTTCCATTGTTGTAAATGCGAAGTAAAAGCGAACGTCGAGCGTCACGCAGTTCATTCAATAATTCGTTACTTTCAATCGAAAACAAGCTAAGTAATTGACATTCCACACACATACAGTAGGACAAACGGTCCAAAGGCGGACAGAAGCCATTCGGAGCTCAAAAAGATGCGTCACCATAATTTAAACCGGCTAATCCTGTATTTCGGAATTTACCTAAAACGTAAATCCAATTTCTCCCCGTTCAGAATTTTCATAAGCATCCGAAAACAATTAACAGCTAACCATGGCGGAGCAACAGAAACCTACTCTTTTAGCCCCTGTGGTCAATTTTAAACAATTTACGCAATATTAAAATAATTTACGCCATTTTTAAGTAACTTACGCAATATTAAAATAATTAACGCAATTTTTAATTATTTTACTCAATTTTTAAACAATTTACGCAATATTAAAACAAATTACGCAATTTTTAAATCACTTACGCAATATTCAAATAATTAACGCAATTTTTAATTATTTTACGAAATATTAAACTAGTTTACGAAATATTAAACTAGTTTCCGAAATATTACACTAGTTTACGAAATATTAAACTAGTTTACGTAATATTAAA
The DNA here is from genome assembly GCA_034698585.1 of Disparrhopalites patrizii. Lineage (NCBI taxonomy): Eukaryota > Metazoa > Arthropoda > Collembola > Symphypleona > Sminthuridae > Disparrhopalites > Disparrhopalites patrizii. The sequence continues at coordinate 14,201 of JAQGBT010005378.1, forward strand.
CTAGTTTACGAAATATTAAACTAATTCACACAGTTTTTAATTATTTTACACAACATTCAAATAAATTACGCCTTTTTAATCATGTTACGCATATTTAAATTAAATTACACAATTTTTAATTATTTCACACAATAATAAATTAAATTACACAATTTTTAATTATTTCACACAATAATAAAATAATTTAAGCAATTTTTAATTATTTCACACAATAATAAAATAATTT
>JAQGBT010005379.1:0-14424 GCA_034698585.1 Disparrhopalites patrizii
GTGAGAGGAGGGGGAGGGGGAGGAGGGTTTGGTGGGAAATACGAGATCAATTTCCTCCCCATTCCTCCTCTTCTCACTCCCCCTTGTGCGGTGTACTCTGAGGGATGAGAAGGGAGGAAATATTATCATGCAACTTCTACTAATAATAATTCCTTCCCATTCATACTCCTTGTATTGGTCCTTTTCCCTCTCCATATATTCTTTGCGTCTCGGGGAGGGAAAAAGGGAAAAAGGCTTCCTTTTTTCTCTCTGTCTCTCTTTCTCTATCCGTCCATGTGAGGGAGGGAGAAAGATGGAATGAGATAGAGAGAATGCTCTTATGACTCTTGTTACTTTCCCTCCCCTTCACCCTTACTGTCGCTCTCTCGCTCTCTCTCTCTCTCTTCATAATAAAGCCCTCAGACTGATTGATTAGCAAGTTTGGCGGATGCAATCATTCCTTTTTCTTCCGTCCTCCTCCGCCTCAAAGCCGGCTTTTCTCCCTTCAGAGAGAGAGAGAGAGAAAGAAAGGGAGAGAGAGAGGGAGAGACTCACATCTTGTTCCTCTACTGCCATTCATCCATAATAAATTATTGGTAGAAGTTTTCCATGCTGTGGAAAATCTAAAATAGTCTGTACACACTCGAATCTTTAATGGACCTTAAATATTGCCGTGGTCTAATGTCCCTCTCTCTCTCCGTCTCTGTCTCTCTGTCTCTCTCTTCCCTCTCTCTTTTTTCCCATTTTCCAGGGCCCTCCTTTTCTTCCCTTTCCCTCCCCCAGTGCATTTTTTTTCAGCACGTCCATATACGTATCTATTTGTTCGTCAAGGCATGTTTTGTTCCCTTTTACTACGGTTGAAATACGTCCAAAAAAAATGCTACACTAACGATCCCGGTCATGATTTTGTTTTTCAAGGGGAAAGTGTACAAATAGGATGGGAAAGGAGAGACAAAGCGTCTTTTAGTCCATGTATGTATTCCTGTGGGTGGTGGGTAGTTGGAGCATTTTTTATTTACCAACAAAATAGAGCTACATTTTGCTCTCGCTCTCCAACTCTCCCTCTCTCTCTGTCTTCGGTGTTTTTTCTCCTCCTTTTTTGCCCCCTACCAATACGAACGTTAGTCACACACGGAGACCAGCCCAGGCGTTGGTTGCATCCACAAACCATCAAGGACCACATCAAAGGCTAGTGATTCGGAAATTTTAAACGCGGCGTTTCCTAAAAACCCCATAAAATCTCAAGTAGCTGTAGATATTCTCTTTCTCCTTCTTTCTCTCTCTCTATCTCGCTCTCTTTCTCTCTCTCTCTTCCTCTCTCTCTATTTCTCTCTCTCTTGCCTGTGTCTCTCCCCGAAATTTTCATCACTCGTCCTTCCCCTCCTCCAAGCCTCTTTGGTCTCTTGCTAAAAAGGGAGGAAAGATGTGGACCTTCCCCTCCCCCTCATTCCCTCCTTTTTTCCCCAATCTCAATCCTTGTGTCTTTCCTTTTCCAAATATTCTCACCCTCTCTCTCTGTCTCTCTCTTTCTCTTTACATTTCTCCAGCTCATACGTCTCCTCAACCCTCCCTCCTTCCCCTCTCACCATGTGAAAATAAGCTTGGCCTGGAGAATTATTTTCCCATTTGTTATACTTATTGGGAGGGAAGCGTGAGCTTCCAAGTGTCATATTAGTGATAATTTGTTAACTTTGAGGGAGTCAATGTGGACAAAGAATATCGCTTTAGCTCCAAATTTCCTACTTTAAGCTTCAGGGCTAAAACTTACCACCAACTATTCCTTTTTGGCTATCTCTCTCTCTCTCGCTTTCTCTCTCTCTCTTTCTCTCTCTCTCGCTTTCTCTCTCTCTTCAGTACTCCCAAACTCTCCATGTGTTCATGGAATCTCCAACATTCGCAGACAGACAGGCACACACACTCACTCACATTTTGTCTCTTTTTCCCTCCGAGGGGAGGATGGTAGAGAGAGAGAATGAGAGGGTATGCTCTCTCTAATCAAATTGTCTCTTTGTCACAGAAGCTGACAAAGTGTGATACATGTAGGGACAGGGAAGTTATGGTCCAACGGCTCGTTGTTGTTCTTATTATTGCATAACGTGTACCTTTTGGCTCATCCTCCGGCTCTCTATGAAGTATCTAATTCTCTCTCACTCCCTCAGTCTCTCTTTCTCTCTCGCTCTCCCTCTTTCTTCCTGTCGCTCCCTATCTTAAAGAATCGTGTAAAGCCCGCGGTAAATAGGAAACCACAGAGCTGGAAGGACGCAAAAAGTTTTTTTTTATGGTTGGGGAAAATACTATCGACATTGTGTACGTATGAATACAATGAAATGCATACACTCAAGGATCATGTGAGAGAAATATTCCATTCAATTTTTCTTTTTCTCTAAACGGACCCCAACCACAAACCGGTGAAGAGTGGAGTCAGTAAGGGATTGCATGGAAATGAACACCCGCTGGGCTTATGACGACTCTCCTTCCCTCCACTTAAATCAAGGGATGGTCCTAAAAAAAAGAATAGTTTACTTTTTTTTTTATTATTATGTTGGTACAAGGGCACAATCATCGTATCTTCCTCTCCGTGAACTAAATTATTTTATTTGTTATTTTACCATTATTATTAATGTATTTCTCCCCCAAAAATTCCCCGTTTTTGCTCCAATAACCGGGATAAAAACCGTGCATAAAATCGGTGGAGGGCTAAGACGAAATAGAGAGAGCCTTAGAAGGAGCTGGAGTCCGTGACAAAAAAATTGTCGCCAAAGGAATAATAATAGCACCCGGGAATTGTCTACATAAAGGGAAAGGAACATGTGTTGCGTCTAAAAGGGGAAGGGGAGATAATAATAAAGGGGAAAAAATCTTTCGAAAAATTACATTTCTAAAAATAGTTCTCAAACAACATGGGATTTCTCTCTTTCTCTCTCTCTTTTCTCTCTCTCTTTCTGTCTCAAAATGACAGTGAAGGGGAATTATGGGAGAAAAATAAACCACGATTGGAAAGGTGTTGGCAATCGCTCACCTTGATCTTTCCCAAAGCTCCACATGCACCCACAATTTATGGTAGTGAGAGGGAAAATTTGAAAAAAAAAATATCCCACATTTTTTTTTTTATCCCGCAAAAATCTGCTTTTCACCCCATTTTTTTCGTGTCAATTCACCACACGCAGGGCTTTGCAGGGCTAACGAGGGATTTGTTGGAATATTCACACGTGCTTTATGGCTTGCAAATAATTTTTTTTTCGAAGGACTCTTTAAGGCATTCTTTCAGCTCTGGGGGCGATCATGGTTTGGCATGTTATATATGTATACATATGTATATAAATATATACATTGGTACATTATATACCTATACATATATGTACTTATGTGGTCAGACGGGAGAAAATCCTCATTTTCGCACAATTATTTACAGTAACCATCCCTCACAATGGGAATCTCCCTCTGTTGAGGAAATGCACTCACAATGAGCCACTATGTTATAATAATAATAATAAAATATATATAAAACGGGATGCATTGTAAAGGGTTGAGAGCCACCATAAAGGATCAATGCATCCATTAAAAAGCTCTGACGCCGTTCAACCATTTTTTTCATTGTTCCCCCGGCAGCTCCCTCAGGAGTATTTAAAAGCTTGAAGTTGCAGATGAGCTCCCAAATCATCCAAAATTCCGTCCTTTTGTTAGGATTCAAAAGAAAGATTCCCCCATTTTCCCCATCAATCAACCACATGATTACGAATTGCATCGGAAAGATGGGAATCAATCCCTTGTTGTATCTTCACCGACTCAGAAAAAAAAATGTCTGCACATTTTCTGTCTATTTCAATGCTTAAAAGCCCATTTAAAAGTGTATTATTTAAATAATAAATTCCTCCTCCCACAATTTCATGACGTTTTCCGAGGAATCTAAAAATAATGGTCAATTGGAATAAAAATTTCGTGCAAAAAATCCTTTTAACCCTTTTCTTGAACGACGAAGGAGTTCCTGGGAAGGAATATTCTTTTTTATTGTGCTGATTTTCCCATTGTCAATGATTTGCTCATCCTCGCACACGAATCACCCCATTTTTGCTGGGCTCACGTGCTACATATAAATGTGATTGTAAAAAGTATTGTGAATTGAAAGAAAAATGCAAAATGCATGTTTTTTTTCACTGAAAATTACGTCCAAACGAGTGAATGCATGCTTATAATGAGTGTAAAAATAGTGTGGGAGCCAACCATAAAAAAGTGTCGGATGGAACGTGCGTTTTTTTTTTGCAGTTATTTTTATTAGTTTTTTCTGTCGAGTTCATAAAAACAGACGCCAGACAAAATCCTGGTTGATCCCCATTTGTACATATTTATTATCCACTCATATGTATTTACGTGTAAGAGGATTAACTAGATTTAAAAAAATCTCTCTCTCCCACTTGCCTACATTAAGCCATCAATTAAAATCTGCCTAACTGGGAAATTACGGGAGGGTCATAATTACACTTTATTAATCTAAATAAATCCAGCTTTTAAATGGAAACACGGCCTAATCAGGAGGCACTCAGCTGTTAAATTGCTGGTTAAAGCCTCGGCGGAATACCTCCGTGGAAATGCCAATTTAATGTCATAATCAGCATGCATATGTACGTATGTATATACGATGCATATGCACGTAGGTAAATATATATTTAAATATAAACGCATGTAAGTCCCTTTTAATTTATGGGACGTTGGACCTATTCACGTGGAACGTCATAAAAAAACATTCCTACATTAGAACAAAAGTGATTCTGACACAAAAAAAAAATGCTCGTGTAAACATGAAAGGCCTTTTAAAATGTACAGTAAAAATAAGTATTTTAGCTATAGCAAATAAATGTCGAGCTTGTTTAGTCCATTTCAAGGTGAACGTCCAACCTGCACTTAAGTGCCTTAGCCGGCCTTAATTGCTCTTAATTGACGTTAATTGTAGCTAATTACGAATTTCTGTTTTAAATCGATTTCTCTGCTTCGTATTCGCCGTTTGTCCTTCGGTAAAAAAAAAAAAGGTACATCTTCCCATGTAATGGGCACGGGTACATCTTGGATATATGTACGTCCATATAAATATACTATAGCAAAGGGACAGTGACCAGTTACGGTTAAAGAAGGGGGAGGGAAAGGGTTTATTATTGAGCAATGTCAATCCAATGGAAATTCCTCACACCCTCGTCGTGGCTAAATCATTAAATGGGAAAAATTACCTCATGGTATAAAATTGAATTCTTATTTTTTTGGGGGGAAAAATTCGACATTTTGCAATCATTCCACAATTTGTGGGATGAATGAAAGTCTCGTTATATTTTGTTGACTCCGTTTATGGTAAAGCGCAAAAGAGGCGTCACCACAATTATTAATGACTCAGAATTCTCACTCCAAATGTCTCTGCAAAGTCTGAAGGGGTTAATGCGGGAAAGTCGAAGCCAAAGCCACCTTTGCCGCCCCAATTTGTATTTTTGTATTTTTTTTTTATTTGTTCCAATTCGTTGTTTCTAATAACATCGTACACAGCACAAGTACAAGTATGCTAGTTAATGTAATATTGCTTTATTAGTATTATTGTTGACAGTTTGGGCATTCTTGCCATTGGAAGGAGAGGAAATTCTTTTGCCAATGACATTACCTTTGCCAATACATTATCAATATGTATGCGGGGCAACAACGATATTAGAATAATAATCAGAGATGGCCAAAATACATTGTATATTAAAATGCATTATTTTAAATACGTATTTAATATACATTTTTGTATTTTGTAATTGCATTTTCTGTTACAGATATTTTATACATGTATTTGGCAATTTGTATTTAAATACACGAGCATTTTCGGAAGTAGTTTGCTGTATTTTGTCATTTAAAAATGCGCTAGGCAAAATGGAATTTGTAATTTGTTGATTGTGCTCTAAAGCACAAATGAACGCATATTTTTTGTATTTTGTATTAAAAATACGTATTTTAAATACAATTATTTGTATTTTGTATTAAAAATACGTATTTAAATACATTTCGAGCTACCGCTGTCTCTTGTAATTTGTATTTTCTGTTCGACTCTAAATACAATTGTATTTTGTAATTTGTAATTCAGTACTTGGGGAGCAGCCGAATGTAATTGATAATTTGTAATTAAATCTTCTGAGCGTATTTGTATTTTGTAATTCGTATTTGGAACTAAAGTATTTTGGGCATCCCTGATAATAATGCATAATAAAAAAATAAGTAATAATAATGTAATATTTATCAGAGATCTTTATCAGTCTATAATATGATAAGTAGCACTAACTGACATCATTTGGAACTGAACCGGGATGTAATGGCGTTTCATTTTTTGGAAATTATTTTTTAGGCATTAATTACACATGTGGCTCTCCAACGGCAAGTGTAATGGACGTGTTTTTTTTTTTCAGTTTGTTTTAGTGTTGGAGAATTGTACTACTCTCTAACCCTTTAATTAGGTCCTACCCTCAAATGACTCTCCTTTTACTAATTAATTCTTGGTAATTTTAAAAGAGTCCCTCAGGGCACATGGTCCCATAATCTCTTGATATTCTGTCGACTCTGTCCCAACAATCAAAATAAATGGTATGACGTTAACATTGGATGGCCCAGACATCTCAGGGTATGACAAGGAAATTTCAACATTCTATTATTTTGCTTTGTAGGCAATACATACATATGTATACATATATATTTTTTATGTGTACATACATATGCATATAGCAAGCCATTTCTCGGAAGAGCTGATAAGGAGTGCTAACAAATCCCCGTCAACTCCTAAAGGACTCATAATGGCAGCTGTCATCCTCTGTGCAAAATTCTGGGCCAATTAAAACAATGGAGCCTCTCTTCCATTCTTGCACTTGTGTAATAAAAGCAAAATAGAAACACTGGAGAAGCAGCTTTTGCGGAAAAAGTTTTAGCATTTTGTGGGGGCCAATGCCTTTGGCAACTTCCATGTTTACGATTCTCCATCAAAGAAAATCCACAGGGAAAATCCCCCTAAAAAATGTGTCCTCTCCCTAAAAATAAGCATTATCCTCACGCCATTTGGTATTAGAAGGCAATAATTATCATTTAACCTTCACCAAGTGACTAAATGTGTTTTCGCATAATTTTTTTTTTTTTGTAAATAAAAAAAAAAAACTCTCTATTGCAGAAGCACATAGCGGCTATTATGCAGCGTGCGCCGTCAGATATTATTTATTTTTCACTTTTTTACACTTTTCCCCTTGATTACGATGATGATTATTTATTTCCATCTCCCAGCAAGCAAAAGGGAAAAGTGCAGAGACACGATCCTTAATATAAGTAACTAACAATAAGCATACATGTGTATACATTTTCATACATACATACATTGTTTACATGTTTTGTGTACATATTCATACATTTTTATGAATACAACTTGCATGTGCAGTAACAGGTTGACTTTTTTTTTTACAATCTCATATCACGGTAGAAGCTGAAAGTCCACAAAAAAAATGAGAATGCTGATGAAAGCCTTTTTTTTTGTTTCAAATGTGTGTTACTGTGTGCGTTCATAATGAGAAATCATAAATGGAGGAAGTAGGATTTTTTAAGTATGCATGATATGCTCGGTGGAATCAATTGTCTCTGTGAGTTGAAACTGAAGGTATAATCTCTGAACAAAAAGGCATATACAAAATGTATAGGCATATACATATGTATGCAAAAGCTCCACGTGAAATGAAATGGGAGGACAACTCTCTTTGGGCTCCTCCACATGCTGTATGAATGGGTTTTATACAGAGTGGCAACTCCCAGTTACATCTTCCCTGTAAATCCCACATGATCCATGGTCAGAAGGAAAAGAAGTGGATTCTGGTGCAAAATACTATTAACATACATATTATATAAATATTTATTAAATTATATTAAATAAATACAAATCTGCTCATAAATTAAAGCATTCAGTCATCTTTTAAAGTCTAAACAAACTCCAAATCAGTTTTAGTTTTTTGTTTTTTATCATATTTTAGTTTTTTGTTTTAAAATTGAATTTTGTGAAGATAAGCAGGTTTTAATTTTTTTTAAAACGTATGCTATAATATAAAAATAGAATGTTTTGGCGCATTTAGTAGCAAATATTTTATTCACATTGGCTGACCACAACACCACAAGGAAAGCTATTTATAATCTTGTACGTCAAATAGAATCAGGAAAAATTTCTTAATATTGTCATTTTCCACAGCAACTCTTTTGATCTTGCTAAATTAATTGAAGATGAATAAAAATATATCGAAGAAATCAGGGCATTGTACCAAATTTCAGCGTAAATCCGGCAATTAAGCTTGTCCTAAAAAATGCCAAATTTCTGCGTATTTGTTATGAGTAAAATTAATTGACTCAATAAAATGTTTGGGTTAACCAACAGTAAAAATACGCATGCACTTAAAAAAATGTAAATAATAAAAACAAATTAAAAAATGCGTTAAAAATAGTAAACAATTTGGAAATTACGCTAAAAGTAGTAAACAATTCAAAATTACGTTAAAAGTAGTAAACAATTCAAAATTACGTTAAAAATAGTAAACAATTCAAAATTACGTTAAAAATGGTAAGAAAATTGAAAAATACACGTTAGTCATAAAACAAATCTTCAAAACAACCTTGCGTATTGTAGCCACTTGAAAAAAACAATAAATTTGTATTGAAAGAATGACAATTTCAATGATTTGAATAGGCGATATTGGCTCTAGCCATTGTAGGTAAAATATTTAGTAAATGATATTAAATTTATTTTAAGTACATTCGCCATAACTATGTCAAAACAAATTCTTAAAATGTATCCTGCTGCCTCAAAATTACAAGCTCAAATATAATTTATTTTGACTTGTTTTTTGTAAAGCTTGATACCCTAACGTATTTATTTATTACTATTTACTACCATTATTTAATTTGCGATTCACAATCAACGTTGTCAATTGACTTTTGGTTAACTCCACACTCCACAACATAATTCTGCCTTCACACGTTTGTATCCATAGCTATAGGCACAGCTAACAGCTACTATATGTGTTGAGCCGAGCAAATTTTGCCACCCTGTACATCCCCCTACAAAAGCCCTGTGCTTAATCCTTTTTCGCATTTATTACAACTTGACCAACTGGATACGTGTGAATTTTACATGAGAGGATGAGGAGAGAAAGAATTGTGTACAGAAGCCAGTGCTTTAATGATGGGAGAAGTTAGGGATGTCTATGCCCATGCTTATTTACACCATCTGTATGCACCTGGGCTCTGTTCCTGTCCATTGTTGATGATACGACGAAGGAATCCCTTGTAAAGTGCGAGTCAATAATGCGCTCTTAACCCTTTCCGAGGCTCTAATGCATACCAATATATACTTGAAGCATACCGCCGGAGGCTCTCTCAGGGCTTGGGACTTTGCCTATGCATATTCTGCAGATTCTTCTTCATCCTCTCACATATTTACATATACGTTCACTTTAGACGTTTACCTACTTATGTACACGATCTGTTCATTTTTGACTTGGTGAGCGGTGAGAACAGCTTTTTGTTCAGGCCCTGAATGCAAGTACATGTTCTTGATGTCAATGGATGTACATACAGAAAAAGAACAGATGGATATAACGTACTTTTTTTTTTATTCAATGCACCCTTTTAAGATGTGTACCTTAGGCGAAGGTGTTTATACACATCTCTAATGGAGAAAGATAGGGAGGAGAGTCTCTCTCTATTTCTCTCTTCTCTCTCTCTCTCTCTCTCTCTCTCTCTCGCTCTCTCTCTCTCTGCCACTCTCCGCCGTTCCTCTCCATCTCACTCTCTGACTCACCTCTGAGAATTAGTCAGTCCCTTGCAGTTGAATGCGGAGTCCCAGTGAAAAAAGGTGTCTCTATATCCTCCTGAAAAAAAAAAATTTTTGCCAGTACAAGAGAATCCTTAAGTTCACAAATTCGACGGCAGAACGACGGCAGAATTGAAAAAGCAAGCCTTAAAAAAGCCTTTTGAACAAGCCTGTTGAACAAGCCTTTTGACTCATAATTTTTGCACCAGTGCTCACTCCAATCGTGTGTGAAAAGTTGAAAGAGAGAGAGAGAGAGAGGAATCGATACTAATAGAATTATTTATAGTGCGTCCACGGCTCCTTTCCAAGCCAGTGCTTTGTAGTGTCTGGTACTGTCCTAATAAAAAAGGGTTAATTGGTGATGTGTCTGTGTATGTGTAATATATGAGGATTATATAAAAAAAAAGGCACACATGTGACTTAAATGTGATCTTGGATGAAAAGGAAGGAGAATTGGCATTGGACCGTGACGGGATTTGATTAGTTGGAGAGGCTCATAAATTTTGAAAGGGGGATTTTCAAGGCCTTTTTTCTTAATTAATTCCCCGTTTTTTTTATATCCTTTTTCCTCTCTAAAAGACTTTTAATGGGATTGAACCGGTGTTTCTTTTTATCGTCGGATGTCAAGTTGATTTTGAAGTTAAATTTTGATGGGAAGTGCGTTTATTAAAAATATATAAAAATTCTGTTTCTTGTGAACGGGAATTCTTTGATGAATTTGGAATTATTGGGAGGCGATTTAAATCGTGGATTGTCCTGAAGAGATTTGGAGTGGGATTAATTCGGAGATCTTAATCTGAGATCTTAAATCTTCATTTATTCTAAGGAGAAATCTGGAGTTATTTGGAAAAGTTTTTAATTTGACATTATCAGGAGGAGATTTTAAATCTGGGATTATCCGAAGGAGATTTTAAAATTGGGATTATCCGAAGGAGATTTTAATCTGGGATTACCCAATTCAAATAATACATTATAAGCTGGATATTGGAAGAAGAAACTAATTTAAAGCAATTTGTGAATGTGATGTGAGTGCAAAAAATAACCGGCGTGGAACTAAATTATTGCAAAAATAGTAAGAAAGAACTGAAAAAAATTTATATTATTATAGACGAGATTATCTGTATTTATTCTCATTGGGAAAAAATTCCTCTTCAATTTGTTGAGAGAAGCCAAATCTTTACGCCAACGCTAAAAGAGTGAGTGTGTGCACGTGAAATTTCCCAAGCGTCTTCTTCAGTGCTGATTCAAATCTTTTTAAAACAGAGAAGCTTAGAGAGAAAGATTAAGTGAGCGCTCAAAAAGGTTTGTTTATAATTTTTTTTTTTTATGACTGTACATAATTTAGCAATTTTTGTTTACAAATGCGACTGTGACGAATAACGTTTTAAAGGAGAAACATTGACCATGTGGGAAGTTTTGGGTATGTTGGTGTATGCAGAAAAAAAAAGAGATGCGATCCGGTTAGAGGAAGATTGAATTAAAAATGAAAGGCTGTAAAAATGTCATTTGACACCAGGGGAAAAGTTGGTGAGAGGCGAAATTGGAGAGAGAAAAAAAGCCGGATCCTTTGTCTGCGGGACTTTTACTATTGTTGTTTTTTTTTATTCTTATTCCCACACCGTACTTTTAGTGAGGTTGTCCAATTCGATTGTGGGTAATGGAGGTCGGACTTTTTTTTTTTATAATTCACTTACCACACACGGCTTTTGTTCCCTTTCAATTATGTCACATGTAGACACTGTCGGGAATTTCCTTGGGGACACGCAGTTGTTCGCGAATTTCATTTGAGACGCCTTGTGCTTTATTTGGGCCTGTGTACTTTGTGGGAAAGGGTTGACTCGGACTTTTATTGGATTTGTCCGTGGAGAATTCTGTCAAATTTCATTATATTCCTTCAGCCTGTACAAAAAGCTTGGCTCGGAAGATGTAAAACAACTGTTAGATATTTGAATTCTACCTAAAATTAAAAGCATGGTTATTCCACAACAAATCCAAATATTTAAATGCTAATTCCAGTTAGTTTTTCAACAAAAGAGTTATAGTAGAATGTTATGTTACCAATTAAATTGAATTAATATTTCAGAAATAAAACGGAGTTAATTCGGATTTTAAACTAAGCAAAATTGGTATCACAAAACTAAATCCATGCAGTTTTTTACATCAAATTAAATGTATCTTTTCAAAACTGAAATAAGCCAATTTTTAATAATAAATTAGATTAAAATTTCAGACATGAAATGAACCGACTTTTAATAATAAATTAAAATTCCCAAAATGAAATAAGCCAATTAATAATAATAAATTAAATTAAAATTTCCGAAATGAAATATAAACCAATTTTTAATTATAAATTCGATTAAAATTTCCAAAATGAAATGAGCCAATATTTAATCATATTAATAAATTCTGTTAAAATTTCCTAAATCAAATAAGCCAATTTTTAATAATAAATTCGATTAAAATTTCCAAAATGCAATGGTGCAAGTTGTACTCATTTTAGTGCCCCCAAAAATAAAAAAATAAAGTAAATTAAAAGTTTATGTCAAATTTCATTAATTAATTTAAAATATCAAAAATCCAACAATAGCAATTAAATTGATATTTCATTTTCAATAAGTTAAAAAAAATAAGCCTCCGTTAAAGCCAGAATAGAGGCAAAATTTTGCAAACTTTATTGTACATTTTAAATCCTTTGCTTTAATTTTAAATAATGTTAAATAAAAGTTAAACTTTTATTTAACATTAAATTTTATTATTTAATGAGATTAAATTAAATTAACTTAAACATCCGTAAAAAAGGCCCTTCAAAAGGCAGCAAGGAGAGAGCAGTAGTTGTTTCTGCCTTGATAAAAATAGATTTAATCTGCTCGTAATGGTTTCGGAGGTGGAAGAAATTTTTTTTTTTGCATCAAAATATGTACCTGAAATTGGAAGAGGAATAAGAATTCATTATCCAAACGAAGGCAGAAAATGGATTTCATAATATTTGCATAATTCGGCAAAACCAATTTGCCAGAGGCTAAAATAAATGGGCATTAAAATAAATGGAATACACTTTTTTTGTGGGAAATTGTTGTTTGTGGAAATGCGTCATTATTGGATTTTTTTTTGGTGTGGAACAGGACACTCTATCAAATCTGAGTTTCGACAAGGACAACGAACTCGGATTCGACGATTTGCCCGTTGACGCAGAGCCCGGGGGAGCTTCAACCTCGAATGGATCCAAGCTCCGACCGACGGATGAGAATCTATTAGCTTCCGGAGGAGCTTGTGGGTCAACAGATTCTCGTGCTGCGGGTCATGGCTCAAGTGCTCTGAGTGTCCGAGTTCAATTAAACGACTTTGAGATGGAGGAAGATGGCTTACAACTTAATTGGCCACCGGGAACTGCCTACAAACCGCCGAGTGGTACGTGCAAAAATAAAACATTAAAAAAAATATCAACATTTCTTTGTTTTCCCATTTTGTCCCTTTCCTATCATTATTTTTCTAGATGTAATGCTTCCCCTTTTTCCCTTTATTACTTTCCCGTCTTAATGGGGAAATTTTTTGGTAGTGCAGAATTTTTTTTACCAGCTTTTTTTTTTTGTATTTTTACCAGTTAAAACATTACACACGTAATCTTGCAACGCTACAATTCCCTTGAACCTTATGGCTCGTAAACATTTTCTTGGAGGTAGTAAATAGTAATTTGCACGTATGACTAATGGCTTTGGAGTACCAGTGCTAAATATTGGCGAAACATTTGCTAGGTCATTGTTTTCCTTTAAGTCATATAATTGCTGATTTTTTGGTACACCAAAAAATAATTTTTTTTAGTACTGTGAAAATTGGAAGGGGAGTTTACAAATAATTACTTGCCGTACATGGACAATTAAATCAGGAGGATGACTTATGGGGGAGAAGGAGTTGCTGATCTCACAATCAGCCCTGCAGTAGTTGTTATTGAGGTAGTTACAGAAATGCGAGCAGGGAGGCGAGGGGAAATGAAAGAGACAAATGGGACAGAGGGAAATAGACGCAGGCTCATTAAAGACAGGTGAAATTAGGCTTGAGGCCGGGAAACGGAAGGAATCTAGTGAATCCTCCCTTTTTATATTCAAGAACAAATATTGAATAGAAAGAATAGAAAGAATAGAAAATGTTAAAGAGGGTGAGAGACAGAGAAATGAAAGAGAAATAAAAGAAAATATTAAAGAAAAAGAAAAGAAAAAAATACAAAATAGAAGCAAAATAAAATATGAGAGAGAGAAAAAAATATTAAAGAGAAAACATAAAATAGAAGCAAAATAAAATATGAGAGAGAGAAAAAAATATTAAAAAGAAAACATAAAATAGAAGCACAAGAAAATATGAGACAGAGAGAGAAATATTAAAGAGAAAACATAAAATATATGGAAAATAAAGTAATAAAGAGAGAGAGAGATACGAAGGAGAAAGAAAAGAAAATATGAAAGAGAAAGAAAATATAATATGGAAGAGAAATAAAAAAAATACGAAATAGAAATAAAAGACAAAATATGAAAGAAAAATACGAAATAGAAATAAAAGACAAAATATGAAAGAAAAATACGAAATAGAAATAAAAGACAAAATATGAAAGA
>JAQGBT010005380.1:0-14421 GCA_034698585.1 Disparrhopalites patrizii
TGTTTACGTTTTTATCAAGTTTTTACGTTTTTATCAGGTGTTTACGTTTTTATCAAGTTTTTACGTTTTTATCAGGTGTTTACGTTTTTATCAAGTTTTTACGTTTTTATCAGGTTTTGATCGCATTTTATCGGTTTTTATAAGGTTTTGACACACATTTTTATTGGTTTTAAACTTTTTACCGGTTGTTATCAGGTGTTTACCACATTTTCAGCTGTTGTTATCAGGATTTGACCACATTTTTATCGGTTTTTATCAGGTTTTTACCACATTTTTATCGGTTTTTATCAGGTTTTGATTACATTTTATCAGTTTTAAACAGCTTTTTTCCCGCATTTTTACCGGTTGTTATCAGGTGCTTACCAGATTTTTACCGGTTGTTATCAAGATTCGACCACTATTTTACCTGTTTCTATCAGGTTTTTACCACATTTTTACCAGTTTTTGTTAGGTTTTGACCACATTTTTATCGGTTTTATCCGGTCTTGACCACATTTTTATCGGTTTTATCAGGTGTTTACCACATTTTTATCGGTTGTTATCAGGTGTTTATCACATGGTTACCAGTTTGCCAGGTTTTTGCAGGTTGTTACCAGTTACCATATTTCAACCAAGATCTAACAGGATTTTTCCAACTTTCTCACGTTTTAGCCGGGTTTGTTCAGCTTTTTAGTGGGGTTTAAGCAGATTTTTATCAAGTGGTTCTTGCCTTATTTTGATTTAGAATTTCTTTATACACTCGATTTCTTTTGTGTCACATAATGTCCCGTATAAGGTAAAAATATATTTTCTAACACTTGTTCAAAAACTCCCGAGAGATTTATTTGTCTCCAGGAAGTGTTGGAGGAAATCCCTGGGAAGAAATAACTTCTGCTAAAATCTCCACAGAGAAGTGTTTTGTCTCCGTAGAATAAAAAAAATAAGAAGCCCGAAGGGATATGAGAAGACAGGGAAGGAACCGCTCCTGTCCCAGGTGATGGGAGCGAAAGTGAATAAAAGGAGGGAAGGACAAAAGGAGAGACAAGACTTGGCAGTGTTTAAACAACATTGACAAATGGCTGGAGGATATAGAAATGCTGAAGAAAAGTCTATGGAAGGAAAGTGGCACAGAGGGAGAGAATGATAGAGAGGAAATAAAGGGAAAGGGAAGAGACTTTTAACAGATTCAAATAAGATTTGTTTCACCAGAGACTTTCTTTCCCCGTATTTAATTAAGGTAAAAAGCAAATCTCACGGATTTTCATTCTCCAACAGAATTGCCTTTTGTTCCAGGACGAACAGAGTAGAAAATTCCCCCTTCCACGATCTTCCCCTTTGTATGTATACCTCTTTATCTCCTTTCTAGATCAGGAGAAGAAGGCAATGTGGGAGAAAAAGGGACGGACGTGACAAAAGTGAAAGCAGTGAAAGTCGTTGTGGTGTGAAATATCACTCATCAAAGCGGAAACATCCCCCCAAAAGCTTTTTTTTCCCTTGATTTTTTTCCGGGGAAGAGCCAAAGGAATTTTTTTTTATCCTGGGGAATTTTCAGGTTCTTTAACCCTAAAATATTATCCTTTCTACATGAAGAGTCTTTTTCTTTTGTCATGGGAAACGTTATGTTGTTAGGGCATTGAATGAAATCCGTGGAAGGGGACGTTTTGTCCTAATTAGGTGGAATGTGGATCCTTTTACAATGTATAAAAGGAGCCTTATGACAAGGCTAGAGTATTTTCGTGGGAAAGAAACAAATATTTTGGTGTTTACATTCCGCTTTTGCGGGTAAACATGTGTAATTATATCGTCTTTTGCCATCAGAAAGGGAATAAATATCCAATGAGAAATTAACCTGCCCTTAATTATGAGTTTTCTGTATACATTTTTAATGATTTTTTAATTATGATTTCCCTGTATGTATTTTTTATGACTTTTTAAATTACCATTTATGTGTATGTATTTTTTATAAGAACTTAAACATACAAACTACTACAAGTATCAAACAGGAGGTACATATGTATTTCTTTAATTGCATTATTAATACGTTAACCATCCAAGTTAAAAAAATAACTATTCAATTAGAACGACGTAATCGTCTAAGGTGAACGCCTTGTAAAGAGGTTAGGATTATTTGCATATAGATTAGAACATTTTTTGGAATTGATTAATTTCAAAACTTGAATTAAATCAAAATAAACAGTTAAATCCAACGCATAACCCATAAGATTCGATTTGTTTAAAAAACATTCATGTACATATATACAAATTCAATGCTTGGCAAATTTTCGACAAGTCTAATAAGTAATAATTACATAAATGACCAGCGTTTGCTTATCGTTAGAGAATTCAACGAAATTTTGATGCGACAACACTTAATCTGTGATACAAGAAATAATGCCTTTAGGTTATTTTTGGGCTAGCAGTTTGTACGTACATTATTTCCCGCTTCTGAGGGATATTTTACGTTTTTCATATCAATTTATGGCTTAAAAATTAAAATGGAATGAATTGCATTTCCATTCAATTTTATGATTCAAAACTGAACTGTCTCTTGCTTTTGTTGAAAACTGAATTGCCTGATTTCACTTATTCACTCGCATTTTTTATATTGAATAAACATTTCTGTGTTTTGAACTTAATCCTTAAAATGTACATAAATTCAAACAGCATTTAAAACTTTGAATTGATCTAAATTGCTGGAATTTGAACCGAATCGATTTGTGACTTTATATTTCGGGAAATGTTTAGCTGTAAACTTAATTTGAATCAAAATTTTAGGTATTTTACCAAAATTGATTTGTATGTTTCGAAAATGTCATGGTTTTAAACTAAATCAACACTTCCCAAATTTCAACTGAATCGATTTGTCTTGAGCGAAAAATGCTTCCGAAAATTACATGTACTGTTTCCTGATCTTGTATTTAAATATATGAGAAAAGTGACACTAAACTACCTCAAAATTCCCCATTTAAATACATCCTCAAAATTTTAAGAGAATAAAATCCAAACAATTGCAAGATGGGAATAGAGCCGAGGAAAGATCGAATGGCAAAAATTAATTAAAAAATCCCCCTGCCCGTAACATTACATAATTTCTTGGAGGAAAATGCTAAGAAAAATTTCCTCTCGCTTTCCCCCTACACAAATCTCCTCCAAACGCCACACAATATATTTTAAAACTAGGCAGACGGAAAGGCAATTTTCCCGGGTTCTCTCTTCCTCCATTTCATCATGTGCGGATATGATGATTTCCTTTGGAACAACAAGCAACATGGTGCGTGAGGGGACGGATTTTTTTCATTACTCTGAGTGGAATTACTTTGTATGTTATTTTTGATTATGCCCTCAAAAGCATTCTTATATAAGCATTTTTTATCCCCATATTTTTCCCCTTTCTACGTCATTCCAAGAAACTTACGGCATACTTTGTATTATTGTTCTTTTCCAAAAGTAAAAAAAATATGGAAAAGAATAATGCAGAAAGCATAATACACACTTGGGAAATACTTTGGAAATCATGAAGCATAAAAAATACATACTCCCACATTTCTTCTTCATAAAGCAAGGAGTTCATTTTTTAGTTGTTAACCACAACATAATTACTGGGTTTCGTGCAAAAAAATCCTTCTAAAAACAACCACCCACCATAATTTTTTTTTCCTCCGGGCAATTTTCTGTGTTTTTGGTTCGCGAAATTAAATTTTTGCTTCACATTACAATGTACGTTTTCCGCGAAGCAAAATTACACACTTTCTTCATTTCCCACGCGGCCATTCATTTCCTTAGGGGGAGAAAGCACAAAAAAATGCTCCTAGAATCCTTGGCGTTCTTTCCACACGCAAACAAACAATAATTAGTTGGGGGGAGGAAAAATCACACATATGGAAAGAAACACTCAGAGGGATAAAGTGAAAGTGCGAGATGAGAGAAGGGGAAATGGACGCAATTGGGAGAAAAGGGAAAGCTCCGGTGAAAGTATAAATGGTAAAAAAAAAATAAACTTTGTAAGGAAGAAATTACGCCAAAAAGAAAAAGAAAGTGCATGAAGAGAAAGTAGTCAAATAGGTTCAAATAAAAGGTACAAATGGAGAAAGTAAAATGTTGATAAAAATGGGAGAAAATAATGAAACAAAATGGGAGAAAGGGAAGAAGCAAAATAAGAGAAAGCAAAGACGAAAAATGGAAAAAGGAGAGTAAATAATGAGAAAGTCAGAAATATTGGGGATAAAGTAAAATTAAGCACTGGAAATTGTATTCCTTTTGGGTGGTAGTAAGATAAAGGAGGAGAAATTCATTTCACAAGAGCTCTTTTCCCGTTTTCGACGGCTTTCTTAGGGCTTCCTGTGGCTTGTGGGGCTTTCTTTTGGTAATAATCTCATGACATGAGGGAAAGCAGAGAGTTTGGAATACGCACTTTCTCTTCTTGCGTTTTCCCCTGTGAAGACTTGATTAAAAGTGGGTAGGGATTGTATGGGGAATTTGTTGCTAGGATTTGTACGCAGATTGGATTGACGAGTGGATGAGGATAGCTCATTTATTTCTTCCCGCCTTGCGTGTCAATCCCCGATCATTTGCTTAGAAAGGATTTATATGATTTTCTCCTGGGAAGTTTTTACCACTGGATTGACAATGAGCTTTCTTCTCACAGCGTTTCTTAACGCTTTTTCTCTTTAAGCTTTCTCTTTAGGCTTTTTAATTCAAACTTTGTAAATATTATTAATATACAATAATAATGTATGTAATAAACAACTACGTTAATAAATTAAATAAATGAACAATAATTTGATATAATATCACAAATAACAGGTAAATAAAATATGATTAATTAATGTAATTAATTAACACCCATTTCTTGAGGTTTCTTGAATTAATATTTCGTTAATACAATCTAAGAATAATTTAATTAATACATTTTTAATATGTAAGCAAATGATAATTTTCATATATACAAACTAGGAATAACTTAATAAATAGTATTTTAATAAACAAATTATAATTGATATAAATAATACAAAAATAATTTTAATTCACTCGCAAAAAAAATTGATTCTTAATAACTGTCGTAATATATGTACTTCGCTAGTACTAAAACATTAGGCAGTATTCTATCATATTTGGCAATGATTTACGAATAATTCATAAATTATAATTGGCAAATAAATTACTAATAAAAGTAATGATTAAGCAATCTATAACAAATTATATAGCAATAATTAATAAAAATTATATTTGACAAATAATTAACTATACGAATTAATTAATCGATCAAATTCAATACATAATTATTTAGCAATGATTAAAAAATAATATTTGACAAATAATGGACTAAGAATTAATTAATCGATCAAAATCAATACCTATATTTATCAATAATTAATGAATAATAAATAATAACTGACAAATAACTTACTAATAATTAATTATCAATCAAACTAAATAATTATTTAGTATAGAAATGATTAAAATAAATTAATAAAGTTTGACAAATAACATGCCAATAATGATAACTAATAAATGACAAATAATTGACTATAATAAATGAATAATATTTATCAAATAATTCAATAATACAATAGTTGGTTTTAAATTGGAGTGAAATTAGAGTTTGGTAAATTTTGACGATATTGATTTTTATACCTTTCAGAAAGCCAAAATACAGTCGACTCTCTCTATAACAGTCCCTTGTATAACAGTACTCTCGTTATAACAGCAGCAATAAATGCTCTCCTCAAAAACATTCTACATTTTTTGACATAGAAATGTCTGTTCTGTATAACAGTTTTTTGCTATAACAAGCAAAAGTTGATGCTTTGTAGGGCGCTGTTATAGCGAGAGTCGACTGTACTGACGTTAATTAAACGGTTTTTTAGAATTGATTTGGTATAACGCAACTCAGTATTACTGATGAATGATTAAATGATGGTATGACGATTAGATTCCGTTACAGTCGACTCATCCTACACCGGACCTCCCAATAGGAGCATTTACTCTATAACAGCAGTGCTGAATCCCCCCTACAGTTTCACCATGTACATAAAGCGCGCTCTCCATAACAGCATACCTACTCTATAACAGAAGGGTATTTTCTTCCCTCGGTCACATTCCTCTCACTATAACAACACTTTCTTCCTATAAGAGCATTAGCGCCTAAGTCATGTATCCCTTCAGCATTATCTTTTTCTCTATAACATCACCGGAACTCTATACCAGCACAATTTTATTCTTTTCTCACTAAAATGCAAATATTTACGCCCAATTAAGTAAATATTGTTAAAATTGGGAAAATTATCAAAGTTAAGCTTGAAAATAATATTAATTAAATAATATTATTATTTTTTAACTAATTCTCTACACCAGCACTTCGTTATAAGAACACGTTTTCTGGTGCAGATAGGGTGCTGTTATAGAGAGAGTCTACTGTAAACCAATATAATTTAATGATAGTTAGTTTCCATTTGATTTAACGAATATTTTTCTTGCACAACATTCCCCAAAAAATGCCCGCTATTACCAATAAAACTATACAGTGAAAAAGACTGCAACCGCCAAACAATGTCAACTGCATTTCCCACAAAAATAAACCGCATTTTATTCCAAGGGAAAAAAAGAAAATTCCCTCAAATTGGAGGGAAAAAACCCTGTATATAATCCTGAGTTTTCCTCTTCCGGAAAATGAGACAACGATCCTGGAACTTAATCTTTTTCCAGTGTTGTGAGCACAAGCCAACTAAATTTCAATTTCGATTCTCTGCCAAACTCTTTCCTTCTTTCTCACGGATTTCCTCCCTTTTTTTCACCACATTTTTTTCATATATGCTTTTTCCATCCTTCCTTTCTCTGAACGTTTTTTTTACTTTCACTCTCATTTTCCCTCACCCTTAATCCTTTGTCTTTTCACATGCTGTGGTGGATATATGTACAATTATGTATGTACGTATGTACACAGGATTTTTTCTAACATGTTCCCCTTTTATTCCCTCTCCGTATCATTTTCTGCTGAATCAGATGTTCAAATAGGAGAAAAATACCATGTGGGAAAAAAATCTCATTGATTTCGCCCTCAACATTCTAGATTTCCCCATCTCCGTGTACTTTTTTTGTATAAACCAAGAAGGAAACGAGAGGACTTTTTGAACTTACATTGTTTTTCTGAAGAAGTAGGGCTTTTCCGGAGATAAGATGAAGAATTTAACAAAAATGGAACACTTTTTTTCTTTCTTCTTATGTGGATGACGGAGTCAAGTATTAAATTACACTTGGCACACTGAATGGAGGAAATCAAATGTTGATTCCACTTTAAAAAAGAGAAAGACCTCCATTTAGACTCACGTTTCCATTTTGTGACTGCGTAAATAGCCGCCGCTTTTATTCTGTTGGGTTTCCTCCTTTGGAACTTTTCTAATTATTCAGATGAATGAAGGGCCAGAGAGCCTCAATAAAAGAGCGAGAAAGAAGAAATGGAAACGAAGACTGAGAGAAAAAAAGCGGAAAAACAAAAGACATCGAACGGGAGAGAGGGAAAGGAAGAAATCATGTAGGGTATAGCAGACAATACAGAGAAAGAGAGAAGTGACAGTAAATGAGAAAATGATAGGAAGTAGATGAAAGAGAAGGGAAGAGAATAAATGTTATGGCAAGAAAGCAAGAGAGCAAGTGACTAAAGGCAAAATTAGAAAGCCGGAGAAAACCAGACATTCGTAGAAATGAAAAAATGAGAAAAAGAAATAGAAAAAAGGGAAGGGTAAAGCGAGAGAAGGAAAAATGAGAGGACCAGAGAAAGAAAGGAAAAGCAGGCTTTAAAGGGAAAGAGAGAAAGTACAGTGAACAAAAAGAGAAAAAAGAGCCACCAAAAAAGCAGAAAACGAGAGAAGGAAAGAGACACAAAAAGCAAAACAGCAAGTAAGAGACAAATTAAAAAAGATAGAGAGAGAGAAATGAAGAAAAGAGTGAAAGAGAGAGAAGTACATAAGGAGAGACAGAAAGAGAGAGAAACGCAGGAGATAGAGGAGTACAGAAGGAGAGGGAGAAAGAGAGAGAAATGCAGAAAGAGAAAAAGAGAGAGAAAGAGAGAAATACAGAAGGAGAGAGAGAAAGAGACAAAATAAAGAAAGAGAGAAATATGTACAACTAAGAGAGAAAGAGAGAAACACGGAGAGAAATAGAGAGAAAAAATGGAGGAGAAAAAGAGAGAGAAACAATGGAGGAGAAAAAGAGAGAGAAACGGTTGGAAAGAGAGAGAAATACAGGAGAAAGAGAAAGAGAAAAATACAAGGAAGAGGGAAAGAAAGAAATACAAGTAAGAGTGACAGAGAGAAACTCAGAAAGAGAAATAGAGAGCAATACGGAAGGAGAAAAAGAGAGAGAGAGAAACGGTTAGAAAGACAGAACAATACAGAAAAAAGAGTGAAAGAGAGAAACACAGAAAGAGAAAGAAAAAAATACACAAAGAGAGAGAAGGAAAGATAAACGGTAAGAAAAAAGAGCAAAAGAAAGAGAAACAGATCGCACAAGATGCGTGAGAGAGAAACGAGAAAGAAACGAGAGAGAAAAAGGAAGATGAAAAGAAGAGAAATGGAAGAAAAACACTGGGAGGAAGTGGTAGGGAGAGAAATAGAGAGAACAAATGTGAGAGAAAGAGAGAGAGAGAAAGCATGACGTGGGCAATTCGATTAAGTCCTGGTAATTGGCTTCCCTTTCTTATTTCCTCCCGCGCATTGTAATGCATCCAAACGGAGACAGACGGAGAAAACAAGGCCAAAAGAGGTACTAGACACTTTCTCTTCTCTTCCTTCCCCTTATATATATTAACAAAAATAAAACTTTTTTTCTGTCCCAGTCCCCTCCCTCCAACATTATTCCCCTCGCTTTCCATTTTCCACACTATTATTTACTTTCCCCTTCCCTTGTACCATATACAACCCTTTGTTTTCTTTTGTACAGAAACCTCCTGAAAAAAAAAGTTTTTCCATCACGAGAAAATAATAGGAATAAAAAAAAGAAATGTAAGACTACATAAGTTGTTTTAATACAAGTTTTTCTCCCCTCCTCTGACATTATGGCTTCAATTGTTTTATTTGATGAATGCCTCTCCTCCCTGGCATTTGCTGGGAAAGAATCAATTAGGAAGAAAATGTGTTTTTTCTTGCTGTTTACTTTCTTTTTTTGGAGGATATTTTTTCTTCCCTTTTTTTTTCTTCCTTTCATCCCGCTTTCTCCGTAGTATTTATGAGCCGAGATTTATCAATGGGCAGGAGTCCCTACGGGGAATCTTTGGGAGCAATTAATGCCAAGCGCGGGCCGATACTTGGGCAAGATTTATTGACGGTTCGCTCTCGACGCACAACAAGATATTTGTAACTTTTTTTTATCCAGGGGAAAGAAAGGAAAGGAGGGAGAAAATTCCTCCCTTTTTCTCCAGACTTCAACACAACTCCCGCTTTTTATGGCTTTTACAAGATGAAGGGGAAGGCCGGGCTTTTTTCGGGGGACCAACACATATGGAGTGATACATCATGTTTTCCTATCATAACTTTGTCACTTCTCCAAAATGCTTACTTAATGTAAGCAAAAAGTTTTTGACGTGGCTTACACCCACATGGGCTTAAAAGCTTTTTTTTTTATTCTGAGTTTTCCCTGGCACTTTCTTTCTCACGTCAATTTTTGGGGGAGTGCTGGGATTTTTTTGGGGGCTTGAAAAATATAATAACCGACTCTCACTATAACAGCACCCTATCTGCACATGAAATTCTGCTGTTATAGCAAGATGTTGTTATAAAAAGTTGGATAAAAAATAATAAAATTAATTAGTCAAGACCAATTCCACGTAATAGCTTCATACAGAGGAGTCTCTCTATAACAACACTGAAGGGAAGGGCAAAAAATATTGTTATAGGGAAATGTTGTTATATACAACATAACATGTGTACTTTACATGTACGAAGGGCTGAATAAATAATCTTGTCATAGACAGACTCCTCTGTAATTTAATAAAATATATCAATATTCACACAATTTTACTAGAAATGTTGAATTTTTTTTGAAAAAGGAATACATTTGTGTTGAAAAGTTCAAGTGCTGTTATAGAGAAAAAGTTGGTAAAAAAGGGGTTCAGTGAAGTCTTTCTATAACAACACTGAAGGGAAAATAAAAACATATTGTTACAGGGATAAGTTGTTACATAGAACACAAAATACGTACTTTACATGTACGAAGGCCTGAAAAAATAACGTTGTTATGTAGAAATGTTGTTACAAAGAGACTTGTTATAGAAAGACTCCGCTGTACTTGGTGGTGGATGAATGCTTTTATAAAAGAAAATGCTGTTATAGTGAGGGAAATGTGGTCGAGGGAAGGAAAAATTCTACTGTTATAGCAAAATGCTGTTATAGCAAGTGTTGTTATAGAAGGAGCTGTTTACATTATAAAGCTCTCGAGTGGATCCCAGGATGCTGTTATAGTAGGAGTGCTTTTACAGAAGAGCTGTTATAATGAGAGTCAACAGAGAGGGTGAAAATCTCTGACAGTTGTCCCTCATTTCAGATTTGTCCCCAATAATGGGTTTACTTATATTGTTACCCGAGAATATAAAACTCTTTGTTTCCCCTCAGAGAACCTGCACCACATTCTTATTATTGGAATTGAAAGGATATATAAACGCTGTGGCCATCACAAAACTCCTGCCACGTGCCGTTATTAAATTTTGAGGCCCCTAA
Organism: Disparrhopalites patrizii; assembly: GCA_034698585.1. Taxonomy (NCBI): domain Eukaryota; kingdom Metazoa; phylum Arthropoda; class Collembola; order Symphypleona; family Sminthuridae; genus Disparrhopalites; species Disparrhopalites patrizii. Next base: position 10,689 of record JAQGBT010005380.1, read on the forward strand.
TCATTGGCATTTAATTAGAAATGTTGATAAACATTTCGCCTCCAGCCCACATGAGAATTAAATATGTTTGTGAAGATTTTAGACGTGAAAGAAGCTTGGAAATTTCCGGATACATACAAAACTTGATTGTATATAACATAAAGTCAAACTGCCGAATTGGTTAAGTGAGAGGATTAAGTCCATTTGATCATCTCCACGGCGGCCTTTATGCACAAGTTGATCATATCCGGTCATTCCTAATGCACAAATGAATCATAACCGTGCACAAACATATTTTACTGTTCCAATTTATCGCTTGGTTCAACCAACATTTTTTGTTTGTATTTACGGAATAAATAGCATGATTTATGACAAAATCAAAAACAAAAAAAAAGGGAATTTGCCCTTATTTCTAGGACGAGTCAAAGGGTTGAAAGGCATAGTCGGAAAAACTCGGTTTTGGATGAAAGTGAACTCTCTCTATAACAACTCTCTATAACAACTCTCTTTACAACTTTTTCCCTATAACAACACTATTTTTCAACCCTTCGTATATGTTGTATACATATTAAATGTTCCATATAACAACAATTTTTTCCCTTCCCTTCATGGTTGCTATAGCGAGAGTCCAATGTATTTTATGCCTTTTGAAAGTAGTTTTAACGTACACCCTAAAGAAATTCTTTAGGGTGTACAAGGTTTATTTTTTTTGCTATAAGCGTCCAGTGTTTCATTAATAAAAAGCATAATTGGGCTTGTCCTAATTAAGCCTTCAAAATGTTTGCTTCTAATCACAGTAATATCCTGCGTTTTTTACAAATCGTGCTTTTTATGCCTTCATAATTTAACATTTCTTGGTATAATTCCAGAAATTACGGATATTTATGCGTTTTATTCAATCAATTACAATAATTGTATGCCTTGCCCCACACAATAGTCACCTATTTTGAAGAAATAATTGGGAAATTACCAATTGAATTAAATTGTGCGGAAATATGCTAATTAATAAAGCTTTCTATAGAATGTAGTTATAGAATGTAGCTTTCTATAGTTTTGTAGGGACATTGCTCTTAAATTGTGTAAAACTAACTGATGAAATGGCGGAGAAGGACAAATTGTCCAATTGCCGTATTTCCAATTACGGTTATGCACGCGTTTGGCTGTCCTGCGGATTACAAATATTACCTGGCAAATAGTAAAATTATAAGGATATGATCTGTGGCTATACGTATGTTTATTTTTTTTGTAGCTATGTTGCAGTTCTCAAATAATGAATTATACCATCCATTTGTAAATTGAATGTCCATTTGTAAATAAATCAAACCGTCCATTTGTAAATATTTAGTTTGTAGATTCCACCATTTGAAGCATCTCCGTGAAGCAACGGAGATGATCAAGGTGTATGCATTAAGATCACGAGGAGATGATGAGATGTACTTCACCCTTGATTTTAAATCTGAATATTTAGCAGCATGCACTCTCTGCAGTTTTCCCTTTCAACATTAAAGGATTTCTCTCTCTCTCTATGGGATTTGTACCAGAATAACTTTCACTCCCCTCTAGCATCTTTCGAGGGGGCGGAAGTACTAATAATGGAACAACAAGTTGCTCGTGAGGAAAGACCATAAATTAATCAAGGAAGGAAGGGTTGGACGAAGGAAGTATTTCTACAACTCCTTTTCCGCTCCTGAAAGGAAACAACAAAGAGATTTCTTCCTGTAAGAAATACAATCCCCGTGAATACCCGCAATACCACTCCAACCGCTCTTTCTATGGGGGAGGAAACAAGACAATAAAAGCAGAATAGGAACAAATAAACAATAGATAAAAAAAATGTTGTTTGAGCAGAGAACAAATAGAGGGGAAATGACAGGATCGAAGCATATAAAAATTTATGGGGGGAAAAAGGAAACCTGGTTGGCTTTCCTTTTAGTTCCATACAATTTCATTGTTATACTGGAGTAACCATAACCAATGTTGGCCCTCAATTGCCTTTCTTCGGTGCTATACATGACAAGTAAAACCTAAAGTTGGATTGTTCCTTTATGACCAAAATCAATCTATTAGTTCTGGAAAAGACGTATAGTTTTTGTCCGTTATATGAAGTCTTTCTTTATGAAAAAGGTCAGAAAAGCAAAACTGACTACATTCGGCGTTCTCTATAACGGCTGCCCTTAATTCAACACATCTTTTCCGTTATAGCGAAAACCCGTTATAGAGAATACCAATTTATGTATATGTTAAAAATTGGAGAATCAAAACTAATTTCAGTAGTAATTCCGATAATTTCACAAATTATAGCAACACATATATATTTACTGTTTACGCAATTTTGCTAAAATGTTGACGCTTTTTGAAATAGGAATAAAATCTGGCTATTATAGTCGACTCGGTCTATTACAGTTCCCCTGAATTCATTAAAAGTTTCCTTTTATATAGCCAAAACCGTTATGATAAACAGAAATTTGCATGTAAACGATTGGAGAAAGTTTTTGAGGGTGGAATTTTCTTCCACCGTTATCGAGAGAAAACCGGGAAAAGGGTGCCCGTCATATCGACAGTAGATGTGTAGTTCAAGTGCTGATACAGTGGACTCTCGCTATAACAACCCTTAAGGGAAGGGCAAAAATGGCTGTTAAATAGAAAAGTTGTAATATGGAACATTTCATGTGTACACGACATATACGAAGGGCTGAAAAATAAAGTTGTTATAAGGAGAGTTGTTATAGAGAGAGTTCACTGTTTAGAGAAAATCTTTCTGTTGATGAGGCATTTGATTTTGGCTTTGAAGAAAGAATGTTCTTACTCTTATGTACACGGTGTAGTCTCTATATAGCAACTCTGAAGGGACAAGCGAAAACAATTGTTACATGGAAAGGTTGTTATGGAGAACATTAAATATGTACCTTACATGTACGAGGGTCTGGAAAAATAATGTTGTAACAGAGAAACGTTGTTATATAGAGACTCCACTGTAGAGGGAAAAATGTGGCTGAGTGGAGGAAAATCCCGGGTGTTACAGGCAAAATGCTTTTATAGCAAGTGCTATAACCGTTATAAGAAAGTCTACTATAAGCACGGCCGTTATAAAATAGGCCGTTATAGAGAGAGTAGGCATCCGTATTTTTACCAGTGGATTCCCAAACTTGAATTTAGGAACCATGCAAAATTAGGTCTCTCGAAGCACGGGACGAAGTTCAATTTAAAACAATGTGTGCGCATTTTCACGGCTACATTATACAAGAAAGTTTAATTTCCCCTGCACGTGGAGATCCCTGGGTTATAGGTAATTATGCGGAACCCTGAATATATACATACACCTGCAATGGAAGACACACTCAGGTGCATTTTTTTTGGTCTCATTGCTTTCGCCTTTATTTCTTAATGATTTCCTCATTGCTGCATTGTCTTCGCTTGGGATTCATGGTGGAAGTGCCAGGTTAGTCGCAGGGAAAGATAAGAGAGGGAAAGTGAGAGAAAGCAAGAGAAAGTGAGAGAAAGTGAGAGAAAGTGAAAGAAAGTAAGAAAAAACGAGAGAAAGAGAGAGTAAGCGAGAGAAAGAGAGAAAGTAAAAGTGAGACAATGACAAAAAGCCAGAGAAAGAGAGATAAAGAGAGAAAAAGAGAGAGAAAGACAGAGCAATCGAGAGTAAGCGAGAGAAAGCGAGAGAGAAATAGAGAGAGATAGAGAGAGAAAAAGAGAGAGAAAGAGAGAGAGAAAGAGAGAGAAAGAGAGAGAAAGAGAGAGAAAGAGA
>JAQGBT010005381.1:0-14421 GCA_034698585.1 Disparrhopalites patrizii
GGGGAGAAGGGGAGAAGGGGAGAAGGGGAGAAGGGGAGAAGGGGAGAAGGGGAGAAGGAAGAGGAGAAGAGAGATAGAGACAAGCTTGGGTCCGGGGAGAAAGAGAGGTATAGAAAGGTAGAAAGGTAGAAAGGTAGAAAGGGGTTTTTAGGAGGCGGAAGAAAGTGAAAGAGACTTGAGATGCGGTGGAGATTGTGGGAAAGAAGAGGATCTTTGTGAAATCTGGAATAAATGGCTAGATGCTCCCTGTTTTCCCCGGAGTGGCAAGCCGGGAGTTGCTCCACCACCCACTCTAACAGCATTCAGCATTCTATATAGAGGGGAAAGGGAGGAAAGCAGGACGGGACGGGACGGGGACATTGAGCGTATAGGATATTCATTATTTAGTCCTCTCTCCTCTCCTTCTCTTCCAGACCGCCTCTCTATACTCATCATACATGTACATGTACTCGCACGTCTCTCCTTTCAATGGACCCCCACGACCAACACTTTTTATTATTCTCATTTCTTCTCCTTAATTTCCCCCATTCAAAAAAAAACTCCCCAAAATTGTAATTAATTCAATTTTGACACACTACAATTAAAAATCCCTTCACACAAACTGACTATATTGTTGGTATTATATATAAACTAAACATCTCTTGTCCCAAATCTTTTCCGCCAAATCTTTGCACTTTTTTTTTGTGAAGAAAAAGAACCTGTCTTTTTCGTCTACAGGTTTCTATATACTCAGGGAAATCGGACGACAGGCGGAAAAGAATTTTTAGTATGGGTGGAATAGAGAAGTGTGTAGGTGTGTGAATTATTTTGTTTCATTTCAATTAGTGTTTCAAGTTCAACGGAGTTGTACCCCCGCCCGGATGTATTGATTCCATAGGATACCAGGTAAATTCTTGGGTTTTTTTTTTTGGAAATTATTCCCTTTGTTTTATTAGGTAGTGATTTTTTATGTAATTGAACTACAGTTCTTTCCGTGGTCGTGTCAGGAGGTCATTTGGGGGAATTGGGTGTTACTAGGTTACTTTGGCGGGTGTTAAAAACGGTGTAATTGTGAACTCGGTTCACTCACCTTCATGTTTCTGCTGTTACTGGCAATTAGAAGATATTTATTGATTTCATATCAATTTGCTCCTGCGGTTGTGTTGGGAAAGGTAAATATTTAAACGATTGATCAGTGTCAAAATTGGACTGGGTGATATACCTTGTTATTATTCCCATCTTATCCAACGTTGATGAGTGTGCATGCATTTCTGTCATTCCCTATATAAACTGATTACTGTAATCCCGTTATCATAATCGTTTTTACAGTGTGACAAATCCCTTGTCAGTTTTCACATTCACGTGCGTAGAATCTCCTGTAATTGTTTGGCGACACGGGACTTATTTCCGATTTCTGAAAGTTCATTCTCAATGTTTTTCTGCCTGTTGTTCGACTTTTAAAAGGATGGTTGTTTTCAAAGTTTTGGTACTCATTGCCGTATTGCTGTTTGAGAGTAAACACATTTGGATTTTGGATACTAGGATTCCTGATATTGGATGCATGTGCATATATTTATGTACATTGATTGTATTTGCTAGACGATATTTTCATTTATAAGGATAGAGATGAGACATGGTATAAAGTTGCGTAGTACCGAGTATTACAGGGATAATGACTTTGACGTCACTGGTCAGGTCGGAACCTTTTTTCGTGGAACTACGAAACAACTTTGTTTTTGTAAAAAGACTATTATTAGTTACCACCATACTGTTTCCGCCAAGAAATTGTACGATTACGGAATAATTCGTTAGTAATCTTCTTAGACCGTACCACTGGTTGAATATCGATTTATTTTTTGCCTATGTTTTAATAGTAGTTGCAACAACTCTCTTGGTCGTACTACTACTGTCTAGTAGCATTTCTGTGAATACATATTTATACATGTATTAGTACTGCTGTTGTAAGTGTAAGATGTAAGTGTTTTCCAGTTTTTCCAGTCATTGCATTGGTATGCTTTTCCTGTACGATTTGTTCGATATTAAATAATATAGGGAAACCTTCGGTGCACAAGGGAGAAACTCCGGTGCTTGTTGTGGTTTTTTCACCGTTCACCTGCGGTCACCCAGTAACCATTTCTGTGCCGCCAGTGCATTCCACAGTTTCACGATATTCTAAATGTAAATACACTTCAAGGTGCGTAGTTCCCGTGTTTGTGCATTCATTTCTATCTCAGTAATTACTTCCCTACTGTACCTACTATCATGTTGAGTGCACAAACGAAGGCTTTATACATACTCTTTGATAAAGTTCCTGTATCTGTATTTCACTGCCGAAAAAGTCGATTGTATGAGGCATGAGATAACCTAAAATAGTAGGACTTGCGGGTGTTTTGCATTACTGCTGGAAACGACTGTTTTAAATTAAAATCAATGTACTAAGTACTAACATGCAAAAGCTTTTGCGGTCTGGATATCTGCCTCACGTGGGCAAAGCTATATTTAGCAATGCATGAACCAGGGAATAGAGAACTTAATTGTTAGACGCAGCATTTAAAGTGCAATAATTTGAAAAATCTTGACTATTGGCCTGTTTATTGTTTTCCATATTTGTTGGGACCCATTTCTGTGACTTTGTAGCCGGTACTTGTCCTCAGCTAGCTCATTTCTATGCCTAAATGATTCAAAAGGTGGTTGAATGGATTACTGGTGACTACAGAAATGGTCAACGAGCGTTGAAAATTGAAATCCTAATCGGATTTGGGTCAGATTACTTGATTTACGAGTATTCTATGCTTTAGAAGATTCGTCCTTTTTTCCTCTTGTGACTTTTCAATTCCGGGAAAACAGGAGGAAATATAGTTTTGTTGTAAACGTAAAGACAGTGGAAAGTAAGTATACATTGCACATACAAATGAATATGTATTCAATTTTAAACGACCAGGAACTTGCACGGTTAATGACCCGATATTTTTATAACCAAAGTATTTACGTTGGCAAAAATTTAGGCGTTGCCCAGCTGAAAACAAAGGCACCTTTACAAATCAAGCGATAACGTTGATTCTCTTGTCCTCCTAACTCGCACGTTTAAAGACAAGACAATAATAATTTCTAGTGTTTATTTGCTTACGACTTTTCGCAGTTCGCTGTTTTAGCTATTGGAAACTAACCCTGGTTTTTGTTTTGTGGTATTTAAAGTCTCAGGTTCTTCTGGACGACGCATGGCTTTAAACGGAGGTGACGACTGGGGCAATTGTTACAAAAAGAGTAAGTAATAATGTTGAGCAAGTTATTTTTGGTGTTTTCCATAATATGTAAAGATGCTTTACATATACATGTGTATGTGCTTGTAATGTAGTCTTTGCGTGAATATTTTTTATCTGCATATTTGTTGCAAGACTAGGGATAAAGGCATTGTCCTTTGGCATTTATATATATTACCAAAATGTTTGCAGGCATGAGACTGCAGAGAGGCTGAACCACTGCCACTGGCAGGATCAGGATCAAAGCTTTGGACAGTTACCTGTGGTTATGTTTGGGGCTTGGAACCGCAAACAAACAAATTAATTTTGCAAGGATAGAAAAGAATCGGCCTGTTTCCTAAAATTACTTTTCGGAGTAAAAATCATTACAATGTGATAGTATGAAGAAATCCAGCAAATCGCGAAGTACTGAAAGTAGCGTAGCTGCTGAGAGACTTGCAGATTATCGTGGAGAAAACGTTGGAGCGTAAGCTACTTTTTCGCATGATTTTGTTTTAACAATTCTCTCTACATACAAGAATTCTAGTTTATTTTTACTTTTCCCATTTGATATATGTTTAGTGCTGGGACTCCGAGTCCTGGGTCTCCAGACATGGAAGTGCCCGCGGATATGCCGGAACCGTCTTCCGAGAAAGATCACCCCGTCCCCAGTACGTCTACTACAAAAGAAACTGTTAAGGTAGGTCGCTTGCCAATTTTTACTAACTTGACGACTTTCTTTAGGTACAAACATTTCAGGGTAGCATCACACTGATGATAAAACTGTGATAAAATTTTATTCAAGTGTACTTAAGCAACAGTTTTATCTAATCTTTCGCTCATTCTAATAGTTCTGGTATGTATAGTGTAATCATTCCATTCTACTAGAATTTAATTAGGACTTGCCACACGTACCTTTGCAGCAATAGCTGGAACATGTTTATTTTTCATCTGCAGGAGAAAAAGCATTCTGGAGGAGCAGTTGGTGTCATGGAGTGCTCTAAACCTAAGGTGGTCACTGTTAAGCATCCAGAATCCAACAAACCGAAACCAACTGCAAAAAAGAACAAACCGATTCAAGCAGACCTTGATGTAGCCAAAGAATTCACAAAATGTAAAGAAGAAGGTATTACACGCCTTGATCTCAGCAAATCTAGCGTAAGTTCCTGCTCCACAGGCGTATATATTATTTATTATTCTGATTAATAGGTTGATCTATAAAAACCACATTCTTACAACTTAATTTTTGTGTAACTCTGTAGATAACATTAATTCCCTCGTCTGTTAAAGAACTTACTCATTTAAACGAGTTGTACCTCTATGGAAATAAGTTGGTAACTCTACCTCCTGAAATCGGCTCCCTTGTGAATTTGCAAACTTTGGCTCTTAATGAAAATTCATTGACAAGTTTACCAGACTCTCTTGCGAATTTAAAGAATGTAAAAGTTCTTGATCTCCGGCACAACAAACTTAGTGAGGTATGTCTGCTTTGTTTAAATGGGAATATAATAATGGTTTGATTGGTGGCGAAAAAAGTTATACATTAAAAAACTTCATTGTTGTATTGAAAAATATTCGGTTTGTGTTTACAGATACCTGATGTTGTGTATAAGCTCACAACTCTGACGACTCTATTTTTGCGATTTAATCGAATCAAAGTAGTCGGAGACGAGATAAGGAATTTAGTTGTGAGTCCATGCTTAATTTTATTTAAACGCTTTTTACACAGACGAAAACTTGTAACGTTAACTATGTTACTATATTTGAACTTCCTAGAATTTGACAATGCTGAGTCTTCGTGAAAATAAAATCAAGGAGCTCCCAGCTGGGATTGGTAAACTCTCTAATCTCATCATGTTAGATGTTTCGCACAATCATTTAGAACATTTGCCTGAAGAAATCGGGCAGTGTCTTCAACTCTCAACACTAGATTTGCAGCACAATGAGTTGATGGACATACCAGAGAGCGTCGGAAATCTGAAAGCTCTCACTCGTGTTGGCCTCAGGTAATAAAGTTGTTTATTATATTACTCGGAAAATTATGATAATGAAAGTATACATTTGTTTAAGACAATTAAATAAGTTGATTTGGAATTTATTCCACTTTTACAAGAATGGATAAAGTCACGAATGGGCTGCAGAAGCATTTTAGAGGAGAGTCTAATTTTATCTATATTTATTTGTTTTGAAGATATAATCGTCTCACTACAGTTCCAAAATCTGTGAGCAATTGCGTTCACATGGACGAATTTAACGTGGAGGGCAACTCTATCCCGCAACTTCCTGAAGGTCTTCTGTCCAGTCTCAATAATCTTACTAGCATTACACTGTCAAGAAACAATTTCACGGCCTATCCTAGTGGAGGACCCGCACAGTTCACAAACGTTCATTCGTTAAATATGGAGCACAACCAAATCGACAAAATACCTTACGGAATATTTTCCAGAGCCAAGAACTTAACAAAGCTCAACATGAAAGAAAATCTTCTTACGTCACTTCCATTAGGTACCAGCCATCGTCATTGTATTATTTTGAAATGGTTACATTAGTTTACATGTACATAATTTTTTTTTTCAGATATTGGCACATGGACAAATATGGTGGAATTAAATTTGGGAACCAATCAGCTCACTAAAATTCCAGATGATATACAATGCTTGCAGGCACTGGAGGTGTTGATTTTGTCGAATAACTCATTGAAGGTAAACAGTATTAATTACTGGTTTCATTGTGCATTATTGACAGTAATCCAAGTTATAAATAATACGCAGTCGGGTGAAAGTTTCACAGTTTCTGCTTTCAAATTTTAGAGAATACCACAAAGTATCGGGAACTTGAGGAAGTTGCGTGTACTTGACTTGGAAGAGAATAAAATAGAAGTTCTTCCCAACGAAATTGGATTCCTACGAGATTTGCAAAAACTTGTAGTACAATCGAATCAGCTACAATGCCTACCCAGAGCAATCGGGTAATTACTAATTACAATTACAAAAACTTTTTTATATCTTTACTCGTAGGACTCTCTAATCGTGATTTTTCAATAGTCATCTGATGAGCTTAACCCATCTGAGTGCCGGGGAAAATAATCTGGCGTGTTTACCCGAGGAAATCGGAACTCTTGAAAATTTGGAAAATCTGTACATTAATGATAACCCAAACCTGCACTCCTTGCCATTTGAACTGGCACTATGCACAAATCTTCAAATCATGAGTATCGAAAATTGCCCCCTGTCACAGATTCCTCCAGAAGTCGTAAACGGTGGACCTTCTTTAGTTATTCAGGTGTGTTGCTTAATTACAAAGATAACATTTATGTTTTAGGATTTTAGTTATACTGAGCCGTACCTAAAATTCTTGACACTAACATTTCTTATTCACAGTTTTTAAAGATGCAAGGGCCATACAGGGCTATGTGATATCGCCTTGGGAAGCCGGCTTTACTGCAGTTAAACTTGATGGCACTCTCTGGTTATTACAGCATTGTGTTGACACTTGGGTAGTGTTGTTTTGGATGATTGACAGTAATTTAGAAATTTAAGACGAATCACATCGCAATGTGGTTGCTTTTTACATGTGCTTACTTATGTACTCCGAACATGACTTGTTGAGGAGTAGTTTTACAAAATATTCTATTATTGCTTTACTACGTTACTTGTATTTGTTGTGGTATGCTCCTATTTTCAAACCTTCAAACATACCAGTCAACTACTACTATACATGTATATTCACAATGTTTCCATGTGATAAACCTACGCGCTTACAAAGTTACTTTACTTTGTTATGTTCGCGACTGGCTGAGAATCTATGTATTCGTTTGTCTCACAGAACTGGTTCGTGTGTGTACATTTTTTTTATATTTTCTGAGTTTCTTAAATATTTGAGTGAACATGGGTGTTTGAAAATGAGTTATTTTTACTACTTCTAAGTGGTTATTTTGATAAACATAATTTTTAAAAAAGAATTTCTTCTTGGCGCAAAGTCAGGTTTAAAGCATGTGAACTTCAGACTTTGTATTTCTGTTTGTTTGCATCCTTGTTACATTTTAATTTCCATTTTTCGTATTACATACATATGTGTATCCCTTGCTGTTTGCTCCGACATTTTAAGTCGTACAAGTATCTATATTATTATGCAAAGCCGATGCTGTACGGCACCATGTCTTATTATTTGTGTTAATGTATAATTTAGGCTACGTGGTAGATCACGACTTGCAAGACTAGCTGTCCAAATCAATCTGTTCCTAGTCATTCCTCGACTTTGTAAAGAATTCAATTACCTTGCATGAAAGTTCATGCTGGTTTAGTCTGTTCCCTCATCAAGTGTCCATCTGTTTGCCAAGAAGTAAATTAGTTTTGCTTTGAAAAGATTCAAGAGCTTTTATCCTACAGTCGCCAAAAAGTTTTTGTCAGCAATAAGACTTGAGTAATTAAACCTATGGTATCTTTCAGTACGTTGAGCATGGAGAGTTGGTAATCATGCACTGCTGTTGTGAACTTCATGTTTTAAAATTTTAATTAATTATAATAATTAAGCATTTGGGGTATAAATGTTAGGATAGAACAAGCGTATTAATGTTATCCATGCCACTGTTGTACTCATGCGCGCATTCTTAATTTTATATCCTGAAAGTCGTGGCATTCAAAATTGCTGTAGCAAATTCAGTATAATTTTAAAAGACTTCTTGTTACCAGCCTGAGTTTATTGATTTGGCAAGTTTATGTGTTGAAAGTGAGCCTTTTTAAAAGCAGTAAGGATTTAACGTCACTGTTCACCAGTCCTTATATATTTATACTTATTTGTATATTGATCTCCACTCGTGCTCGGGTTGAAGCTACTGAATTTATTTGCCAATTAGAGTGTATATATAAAAACTGAAAGGAGCAGCGAGGATGAGCATTTTTAATATGAAATTAAAAGTGGATCTAATTTAAATTTCCTGTCTTCTTTTACTTCGAAGAAAACTTTTACTCCGGAGTTCAGTGCATGATTTTTAACCTGAAGCACTGTCTTATTCGGTCAAAACGTTAAAGAAAAATGAGAACTGATTTACACGTGGTAATTTGCATTCGAATAAATAGTCTGAGTATCCGTAACATGTTGTTTTGCAAAAAACAGTTGAAAAAGTATAGTACAGTGATTGAGAGTCACCTGAGGGAAGCTTGTCCAGGTTTTGGTTTCTATGTATCTCAATAGTGCGTTATTTTTTTACCCCAATAACTAGCCACTTTTTGAAAACTATGGTGTGTATATTTCCTTGTCCAGATGATTCATCTATTTTGTCCATTGCAGTTACAATCAAGGAATCAATCGCGATTTGCTAAGTTTAGCGTGAGGGGTTACGAAAAATGAATGAAAGCGGCAGATTAGATCAAAGATCCATATGTCAAGTCCTATCTGGCCTGGCTATCAACTTACATAGGTATAACGGTCGAATAATTTTATATTCTTGTTTCAGTTTTAATTTAAATACCATTCACAAGCTCAGTGGTGTTAATTGATTTCCACTGTTGTATGGAACAACATGCAGGAACATTATTTTATCGCCCTTCAGAATTGTAACAGTGGACCTGTTACAACTTAGTTCCTGTGTAATTTGTATAATGAATATGTTGTACGCTTACAAAATTATGCATTAGAAATCAGAAGTTGGGGAAATTACTAGTAGAGAGAAACATTCCAAGATGGATATAAAAATGAGACCTGGTTAGAGGTTGCATGTGAGTCGTAGTTTTGGCCTTTGGGCACTGTACCTTATGTACTTATTACCTATATAATGTTATGTAACTTCTGTTGGACTATCATACAAACGCATCAATTGTGATCCTTTGCAAGTGGTAACAAGTGCGTTAGTACATGCGTATGTAGTATGTATTTTAAGTACCAAATGTTTGACTGTATTTTGTATGAATATGAAAGCTTGTTTCCAATTCAAAAGATCTTTTTAAAGGGAGCGTATGACTGAATTGTGGAACAGAAACAATGTAAAGAAAATACGCAGGTCTATATGGAACGAAAAATAAGGACGATTAGGTGAGGAAGACATTTTTGCGTTATTATAGTACCATATAAAAACCAATACAAGATAAATACCTAATAAATACATTGTCTACCTAAATATACGCGCACAGTCATTTTTATGTTAAGTCTTGAGTACACGCACAGGTACAATACTATAGCTGCCATAATTTCAGATGCAATAACCATGTTGACGTTGTTAAAAGGTAATAGAAACCATACAGTGTGAATAAATATGTGCACAAGTAGACAAATCTCAAAAGCTGTCCCCAAGTAAGTCAGCTCATGGAAGTATTTTGGTTACCTAATAGTTTGGGCTACCCAGAATAAATACATTACATTACATGCATGCATAATGCACAGACATAATACATTCTAACTAGAGGGGATCAAGTAAACAAGTGAACACACATTATAGCGTAAGGGGCTTGTATTTGATCCGCAGAAATAAAAACTTTTTAAAAAAATCCGTAATATGGAATCACGTAATACGTAAAACTCCTTTATTGAGACATTTGTTATCGATATCAGGTAGAGGCAGATGACAGAATGTGCCAAGTTTTTTGACAAATATTTTTAATAGACATCATGGGAATAAATGAAGATATCCATTAGGGATTATCCAGAATACAGAACGAGGGTCTCTGAAGCACGGTGCAAATAATTTCATTATATATGTTTCCGTAAAGGAAAGAGAATGTAACTATACTACATGTGCATGGTAGAATACTTAAACATAATGATATAGAACATACTGCTAGTGATTCTAAAAATTTGTGATCATGACAGTTCCCATATCTTCTCCGTGAAAGCAAAGAAAGTGAGTAAAAACAATAAGTCGTGGGCAAATAATAAGACTTAGCAATTATGACTTTACGATGACTAAAAAAACATTGTTTGTGTGTTACACACTTGCTTGAACGTAACATTAAATGCTAGGTAGTACAAGTATAGATCCTATGCAAATTGTGTTAGGTATACTCTATGAACTATGAATGTAAAGACTTTGTAAATGTAACAAGAATGATATTTTTGTCCTCAAAGAGTTGGCATAATATGTTTGTTCTTTTTGTTATTTTGGTATAAATAATTTTTGGAGGAGGAGAAAGTCAAGACATGATCTTGTAGAAACAAATCTACGAGTTTTTTTTGGGAGATGAAATCATTGCCAACCAGAATATATTGTTGTTATTTAGTGTAATAATATCAATATCACTGTTATAATTCCTATACGTTACTCTTCCCAGTCTCTTTAAATGTTTTAAATATAACATTTCCATATTCTTCCTCATTTCCCGACATGTACCTCCTTGATATTGGACAGGAATAATCCATGGAACCCAAGAAATTGTATGACCTGCACAATTTTCAACTCGTACTAATTAACTCATTATTATCCCTTAACGATGAAATCACCTGCAAATGTGTACTTGCGCTTGCAAGAATGATCTTCGTACACACACATAATTACCCTTAAATACCTGTGTATATCGATATAGTTACAATAGTTTGGAATTGTGTCATTACTTGAAGTAATTGAATTTTTCTTGTTCATAATAATGTACAGAGGTTCCCACCTTGCGTGCTGTGATTTTCCTGAAACACCTGTGTCACAATCATGTTTGTAGTAGATTGTGACCCTTTCCCGCTTTTCATGTACATACTATAACTATAGATAAAAGGGGGCAAGTTGAACAAAGTTACCGTTGCTGTAGGCTATGTGTGTAATTAAACAACTCTCTCCTTATTAAACCACGGAAATGTAGGGAGGACTATATAAATATATGTATGTTAATAATATCAAGAATACAATCCTGTCAAATCGTGCTGTATCAACCAGTACTTATACTCTATGCCTTTAAAAGTTTACCACTCTGACTATTTAGTTTGAGGAGACAGTAACAAAAAACTTACAAACAAGGGGGGTTGATTTTGCGATCTGGCACATCCAAATAAGAAATAAAATCGAGTATTACCGACATTTGCATGCTCTTCCATTCCCGCTACACCAAAAAAGTGGGTCAAATGGTACAAGCGTAGTTTATGGCCACAATATTTTATTTTTAGTCAACGTAGAATAAACGGGAGAAATTATTGTATTCATTAAGCAGACCTGTACATAAAGTGGTTGGGGTCAAGAAAAAACAATCGATGTTTAAGAATTTATGTATGCCCGTATAACGTAAGTCGAAGTGGAAAGCAATGAAATCCGTCGGTGTACTTGTGGATTTTTTTGACAGGTTTTTTTTTTCATTTCGGCTCAACATAAAAGTCTACAAGAAAATCACTTGATCCTATTCATTTTGTGTACTCGGCTGCCTTCGAAATATATTATTTTGTTTTTGAAACCTTTAATGTGGAAATTTTCACGTACTCAACATTACAGGTAGCCTTGTACGTTACAATTCATACAGAGCAACCAAAGCACTCGAGGACTATAAAAGCCAGTTATTTTAATTGTTTTAGTGTTTATATAGAGAAAGAGACCGACGAAGACAACAATATACATATTTCCCATTCAATACTGTTGCTCACCATTTTAAAAGTAATAAACTTTGGTAGGTTGATTAGTGAATGTTCACAGGTCATGACATCAAAAAACAACTAATTAAAAAAAATGGTAATCATATTATATTATTTCGTTCAACGAAGTGATCATGAACGAAATAATTGTGTGAGTTCTTCAAGTTATTTGTGTATGTAAAATAATACAAATTATTAGATGGTATTCTATATAAAATAACAAACTTCGAAAAAAAAGAGAAAGCCTATTATGTGTACGATGTGAATGTTTAATGAACAAAAGGTGGTAGAAAATTCTAGAAAAAAATTCATTCGTGATTTATATTTTCTTGTGTGGCTCATACGTATCTAGTTTCTCATTTGAACAAAATGTAGATTTGCAAAAAAATATGAAAATGATAAAAACGATAGAGTGTTGTAATGTAGTTAAATGTGACAAACTAATGCTTAACTGAACTGTACAATCTTTTCTTCTCAGTTTCATGTTATTGATACATATGTACATACATACCTATACATACGAATTCCCTGATCATGTAGCAGAAGTGTGACAAAAAAATAATAAAAAGTATAAATTATTCCGTTTTCCCGCATTATCAAGACCTGTACCGGAAATACTTGAATTTTAATACTATATGTAGTTATCGTTAATACTTTTCACGGCATTGTGAGTCAAATTTAATTGCTTCTGATTATGTGGCTTACAATCAGAACCTGCTTTTGTGGAGCGTGAAAGCACGTATGTATGTATACGGTCGTAAATACTTACTATGTCCGAAAACGCATATTTTTTACCATTGACGAAAGGCGTGAGTTACGGTGAAAGTGTTACAGTGCCCCGCGAATGAGTTTCGGAGTTTGCATGCGTACATAATTATCTCCGTGCAATCACTCTGCTTACATAGCCATTTATGAAAACACAGAAAATTCTGTTTATCCCTTGCCCATTATTATTTTTAAAAGTCAACACTTATTAAAAACAGAAATATCTGCTAAAATACAAAAGATTTTATATTTTTTTCCTTTTTATTCCTTTATGGTACCTTTTGTGTCCTTGATGGAAAGGGTAAAAAGCGACTGAAAAATTCTAGAGAAAGCACATTTATACTGTATATAAATATGTATGCTGACACATGAAGCTCGGCGGATTCTGTCGGGTAATTAGTTACGGAAAGAAAGTCTTAAATTTGGGCTTACCAGTCTGAGTTTCGACATCGAACAACGTGATCGTGAGAGTTGTACTAGTAACATTGCTTCCGGGGCAAGGCCCCGTATCTGCTCATAAGTTTTTCATAAGTTTCCACACAAAGAAAAAATCACCTCGGACAGTCTTTTTTCACAGTCGTTGATCGTTGACAAGTGGTTGTCTTTTTCACCAGTCGTGTAACAGCAACTATAATACATAAAGACGAATCTCTCTTTATATTTGCCACCATTGTTGAGTCTCAGTCTTCTTATCTCCTCTCATTGTTTCGGTGCAGCGGCGAAAGTTTGTTTTGTTGCACTTTAAAATAAATGATTATCTCTTTCGGTCTCCTCAACAAGTTCAAAGCACAGCGTTGTGAGTCAACTTCCCGTCACTTTCTTTTTCCTTAGCGTGCTTTTCTCTTCGTCTACCCCAGCATAAATGCCTCTATTTCAAGAGGTTTTTAATTCCGCAGTAGCACAAAAGCGTACACAACAGTGTTGTTTAAGCCTTTTCGGGCTTCTGACACTTAACAGGAAAAGAGCAGGAGGATTTTCACATAACTAAAAATAAGGCAGCATCCAATAGAAAATTATTTACTGCTTCCAGCCGTCTCGCCCGGACGAGTGAAAGAGAGATTTTTACCTGGGTGATACTTAAATGGATACTAAGCCTCCTATAGATTTTGTCAAGAATAAGTTTGCCAAGTAATCTTCTTCCTTTCCTTTTCTTTTCCCCTTTTCGTGGTACGCATCATCCGCCCTTCCTTGCTCTTTTCACCCTCTTTTTCCACATCTTATACTAAAGGTATTATTGTCTGTCTTCATATTTTCAACAGGCTATTGTCCGCCTTTCTTCTTCGAATCCCTCATATCTGCCGTTCGCTCTTTCATTTTCTCCTCTCCTCTGTCTCTTTCTCCTTCAGTCTCTCTTTCTGTTCCATTTTGCTATATTACATATCTTCTCTCTTGCTTTTTGACTCTCTTGCTACATTTATTCACTCTTGCTTTTTGACTCTCTTGCTACATTTATTCACTCTTGCTTTTTTTTCTTTTATACTCACTTTCTCTCTCTTTGCTTCCTTCACTCAAACTCTCTCTTCTCGTATCTCCATCTCGCTTTTGTTCGATTTCTTACCCCTGTCTGTCTCCCTCTTTCCCTCTCACTGTCTCTCTTACGCCGTCTCTTTCCCCTGGGTTCTCTTTCACCTTTACTCGCTCGCTCTCTATCTCTTTTCTCCTTGTTGACTTTCTCTCTTGCGTTCTCGCATTGTCCCTCTTCTCTCTTATTCCTTCACTCTTAATCTCTCTTTTCTCCCTTATTTTCTCTCATCCGCCTCATTCTTTCTCTCTAGTTCTCTCACTTCTCCCCTACTTTCTCTCTTTTTATCTCTCGTTTTCTTCTTTCTCTCTTTTTATCTCTCGTTTTCTTCTTTCTCTCTTTTTATCTCTCGTTTTCTTCTTTCTCTCTTTTTATCTC